>CM041546.1:1354671-1452171 GCA_023238725.1 Scortum barcoo | reverse complement strand
CCTGGTGAACATGACGTCTCAGAAACACCTCGAGGGAGTGTTCAGATTCTGCACAATGCTCCACTTTAGCTCAGAGAGGAACTGATGAGAATCTGGTGCTCAAAAGTCGCTGTGACCTCTCAAAACGTGGTTTTGGCTGCAAATCAAGAATTTATACACTGGTTATGATAAAAATTTCATACAAAAGTCTGAGAAGTGGAACCCAGTTTTCTGAGCTTCAGGTGGTTTTTTGTTGTTGTTGTTCGGCATGTGATGAAGCATCTGTCAGTCCTCCGAACAAACTGTCTCCAACTGAAGACAACATGCCAGCATAGTTCACCAAATAATACACTTTATAATACACTTTCCTTCAAAGTCTTCAGTACTTTGGGAGAGTTTGAGAGTTGACTGGTTGGCAAAAGAAAAACAATCAGTCCAAACCTCGACATTATTCAGGTACATTACAATCATTCACATCATTCCGAGGGAAAGACTTTAAAACTTTTCATTTAAAACATCATATTTTATCAGTTTTGTGTGTAAAAGCATGTAAATAAGTTTTCAGATGAATGTAGAAACAGACAGCAGCATGAAAATAAAAGTACAAATATGTCATATTTCTGCTTAAAAGCATTTTATTGAGCTATTAACTGAATATTTAACAGTCTCAGTTTAATACAGACACTTCGATGTGACCAACATCAGCAAACAGAGCAAAGACTGACTGTTTCTGTTAGCCTCTGGTAGTTTTTCTTTTTCAAAATCTACTTAAACTATTATCAGCTAAATCTAATTACAGTCTCAAGTAAAAGTACATTTAATGAAAAGTGAGTTTGTTATGAATTCAGCTTTTCTTTCCCAACATGAAGACTGTTGTATTTGTTCTGTCAAAGACTCACTTCACAGTTCAAATGAACAAACTGCTTTTTGAAAACTTTGCAGAAAGAAGAAAAATAACTCGTGTTTATATTTTCTAAATAATTTGGCACTACATTATTACACTAAATGAGGCACTTGAAGCGCTTCAGGATATGAAATGAAGACGAATGTTTGCAGCCACGTGGATGAATAAATGTTTTGTAAGTCTCTTTGGATAAAATCATCATCATCATGAATAACTCTAAAAAATCTGAATGTTTTTTAGTTTTGTGAGTTTACTTTTGTACGTGTTTACTTCCTGTAACCAACCTTACGTCAACCATGTTTTTTTTGTTTGTTTGTTTGTTTTATCTGAGTCTTTCCAGTACCTGATGAGAAAAAAAGTAAATATTAGATAAAGTCTGAAGAAGTCTGATGATGCGAAAGGAAAAGTCAGCAGAGTTCATCCTCCGCATCGTCCTCACTGGAGCTAAAAACGTCATTTAATGTGGAGTTTGTGTTTAAAACGCTTCAAACTGTCAGATTTTTAGAAAGAGGGCGGCTGAAGGACGATGCTAAAAAAAAACACTGCTGGGAAGTGTGTGTGAGTGTGTGAGTGTGTGCAGGGAGGGGGATGTTTAACGGGAATCACTCTCCTCCCTCACAAATACTATTGAATTAACCTCCAGCTGCTTCAGTGGGCAAAAGTTAAATACTGCGGTGACACACTGTGAGAGTGTGTGTGTGTGTGTGTGTGTGTGACCCTTGCTCTCTGCTCTCTTTTCCCACACTTCCTGCAGCATGTAGTATTTAATGTGTGTGGGTTTTTTTTTTTTGTTTTTTTTGCTGCTGTCCAGCACATTTTATTTTCTGAAAGTTGTCATTTAATCTTGTGCTTTTATTTTGAAAGAACACATAGTATTTTCATGTATCTTGGAGGACTCTGAGCCTTAAATATTTTATATCACCGCTCAGTGGATGAATCAGAAAAGGGGGTTTAGCCTCTTTTAGCTCCCTGGTTTTGGTTTTGTGATACGTTTCCTGTCAGTCTCTGTTTTTGAATTTGAAAACATTGACTGTTTTACCTCCCTCACTCCTCTGCGGCTGAAGGTGATCATAAGCGCCTCCCGTACCGTCCTCAAGCTGTGACAGATGTTCACGTTCAGAGCAACGAGTCAATGCGTTCGATTGTTCGAAATGACTCCACGTGAGCCTGAGAGTTTTTTTCTTCGTCTTAATCTTCGATCTGAATCTTTTCCACATCCGCTGGTTTTCACGCTTCAGCAGTTTTGTCGTCCTGTGTTTACAGAGATGGTGACAGCAGATCAATCTTTGATTGATCTTTGCAACTTTACAGACAGAAAGAGTCAGAAATTCATAAAACTGCAGTATTTTATATTTCTATAAGCCTAAATGGGAGTTTAGAGTGAAACAATAAATATTTCATTAAACATGAAAAATACAGTTTAAACAATAATCTGTATAATTTTAACAAACACATGTATGACAGTCGGACATGTCTACTGTAGTTCATTTTTAGGCACAATTTTCTGTTCAAATTTAAAAATTTCCAGTGACTCGAGTTGTCACATTTAAACTGAAGCCTGAAATCCTTTCAGTCTGTTAAACTTCTTTCAAAGTGTTGATTTAAAGGAAGATGCCAACATTTCGCTCTGTCCAAAGCTAACAAACGCTCCTCCCAGCACATCTACAGCTCACTAATATCTCAAATATTTGATCTGTATTTAATGTACAGAAACATTATTTACATCTAACTCACTGCAAGAACACAAAAAAGCGATGATGATATCAAACTTTTAAATCCACATTGAGCTCTGTTATGTGGTCGTACAGATGCACATCAGACCACATCCAAAAAAAAGCAGCATTTGAAGACACTTTCACTGTTTCAGCCGCCTCTTCTCAGAGATTTGACCTAATTTTGATTTTATTCGAAGGCTTTAACATCACATATTGTTCTTTTAGTTTCAGTTTCCTTTTAACTTAAACTGAACGTTAAAAAACGTTGTGTTTCCTGTAATAATCCGTTTATTTTTCCACAGATGAGTTTTTGTGTTTTATTGAGACTGATGCAGAGTTTGTCTCCAGTTTGTGGTTCTGATCTAAACTCTTCTTCTTCATCTTGTTCTTCTTCATCTTCTTCTTCTCTCCTCGCAGCTGCAGTTCCCTCTGCCGGAGTTCATCATGGCCATGGGTTTCTTCCTGGTCCTCGTCCTGGAGCAGGTCGTCCTGGCCTTCAAAGATCAGTCATCCTCGCACACGGAGGAGCGTCGGGCTCTGCTGGTGGACTCCAGCGTGCAGGCGAGCGACAGGAACGGTCATCATCACTCCCACCGTCGGGCGTCAGAGGACGACGGGAGTCACTTCCACGTGGACTTCGGCCCCCAGTCCGCCCTGCGCGCCTTCATCCTGGTCTTCTCGCTGTCTCTGCACTCGGTGTTTGAGGGTTTGGCGGTGGGGCTGCTGGAGGAGGGGAAGGAGGTGCTGGAGATCTGCCTGGCGCTGATGATCCACAAGAGCATCATCTCCTTCAGCCTGGCCTTCAAGCTGACGCAGGGCCAGCTGCGGCGCTCCGTCGTGGCCGGCTGCCTGTTGCTGTTTGCCGCCATGTCCCCGCTGGGCATCGGCGTGGGCATCGGCCTCACGGAGACCAAGGCGTCCCCGCAGCACCAGCTGGCCCGCAGCACGCTGGAGGGGCTGGCGGCGGGAACCTTCATCTACATCACCTTCATGGAGATCCTGCCGCACGAGCTCAGCTCCGGCAGGAACCGCATCCCCAAGGTGGCCATGCTGCTGGTGGGCTTCGCCGTGGTCACCACCGTGCTCTTCATTAAACTGTAACCATGGAAACAGAGGAGTCATAAAGCAGGAGCTCACACGTTTTACAGCAGCGTCGTGAACAAACGTCAGATCGCCATTTCCTCTAAAGGTCTTTAACTTTAAGACGATAAAGTTTTCTAAAGAAATGTTTCTGTGCTCACGTGGCTCCACCTGATAATGTTTTAAAGAAACGCTCCTCCAGCGGCAGATTTCAGTGTCACTTCTTCTTCAGCTCTGAGTCGGTTAAAAACATCAATAGAAACTTCTCAAATCCTGCAACATTTTTCACTTCTCTGTCACAGATCTCAGTTCAGTATGTTCCCCGCAGTCGACTTCAGGATTTATTTAAACTCTGAAAACGTGAAAGTAGTTTATTTAGTGACGTCTGCTCTCATTTATCTGAATCCAAACTGACCATAAACTCCTCAGTGACCTTAGTTTGTAGGTAGATTTCATTTAGTCCCGACCTTCACCGGGGTGAGATGAGACGTCACGCACAGTTTAATCTCACCGACAGCAGGTGACAATCGCAGCTTTTTGTTTTTCATGCTGCTTTTTGGATGTTTCTCACCGTTGAACATAAAACGGGAACCTTTCAGCTGCAGACAGTAAACTTAAAGTGACCAGCAAAGAGTTAAAGTTTAAATAAATGTTTGTTCAGTCGTTATCTAACTGTAACTCAGCAATGACTGACTGATGAAACAAAGAAAAGATGGATGACGAGAGACGATGAAAGGTGAAGCAGAAGTCCAAAAACACTCCTGCATTTACAGATTATCACCAAAAGTACAGAGAACATCTGTGACTTTAAATCTGAGGCTGAAACTAATGCTTATTTTATTTTCATTTCATTTATTATTTTATTAATAATCTATAAAATATCAGTAAGTAGTGACAAATGTTCATTAGAAGTCAAAGATATAAAACAGAGAGAATCTGCATGTTTGAGAAGCTGGAAGCAGAAAATGTTGTTTTCATCATTTAATACTTACTTGTGTAGTTTTAAGTAATTATATGTACTTTTTTGCTGCCTTAAGCTATTTTTCCTTCCATACTCTCTGTTTTCACCGCCAAATGAGCGTTAAAAAGGAAATATGACATGTGACATGAACAAACATGTCACATGATCACAGAGGTCGTATTTTTACAGTCTCGCATCGGCTCATAAATCCAAAAACAGCAAAACTCTGCAACGAAAACCAAAACTTGTGTCCGTGAAAATGTTTCCTGACAGACCTGCAGAGCGTCTGTGATTTCTGACGATGAGCCAGAAAACAGAAAAACACTTTGTTCGCTCGGTTCAGCGGGACAAACTCCAAGTTTTCCTCTTTTCTGCTTCAACTGAAAAGGAGTCTTTTATTTGGACGGCAGAGGAACGCCGAGCTGAACAAACACAATGAGCCGCTTGTTGTTGTTCAGTCGGAGGGAATTTACTACACTGAAATGTCACAGCTGGCGGGTGGAAACCTCGTATCTCCTATTTAAGCTCAGCTCTGATTTATTTCTGACTTCATTCAGTTTGCTTGAACAGAAGACGTTCTGCATAAATCCTGAAAATGAATGTTGATATATTGAGTGGTGTGCTTTAGACAACAGCACTTAGAAATGTATTTTTGTATCAAAGTCTTTGATCCAAAGTCATTTTAAAAACTGCAGTATTTTAATCAGGGTGTCAAAATCTATCTCATATTTTGTATTGTGACAATAAAAGAAAACTGAATTAAACATAAAGTTGTTCTTCAGACCTCAAACCGTGTGAGATTCTCAATCTGTTGGTTTCAAATTAAAAGTTTCGACCTTTAATCAAACTGATTCAAGATTTCTGTTAAACTCACATTCGAGAAATAAAGAAATAGAGATAGTTATTGAATGTGTCCGTAACTGAAACAGAATATCCACATTGATATGTAGGACCTATTGTTATAGTAAAGATATTATTATTATTATATCAAGTGTAAAAATAATTCAATAATAACAGTTGCTTGCATTAGAGAAAGTTTATTTACAGTTATTAACAGTATTATCTTTCATTTTTTAGTCTTACAGTTCTGTAATATCAGTTTATCTGTTTTTTTTTTAGGCAGACAGATATTTGATTTCTTTTTTTAGCATTTATTTTGTCAGAGGGGGTAGTGCAGTTATTTATTTCATACTTTTATAAAGTTTTCAAAAGAACTGTTCATTTTTGTGAATGAAGTCTCGCTGAACTTGCAGGGGTTGGGAAGTCTCAGATTCTCTGAACTCCAAAGGCTGAATTGCATTTCATTAACTATTTTAACCATAATACTGTCTTCATTGGTGGATGTAAAGTTCAGTTTATGTTCAATTTTATAAAATGAATGAAAACCAAACAAAGCCAGCTGTGTTGCAGTAAACACAGGTGTATCATAAAATAATATGTGGACATTTAAATTAACGTATAAATATCATGTGTCTGTTAAACATTATGAAGAGTATTTTCAAAAATCCTGGTCAAAAGGAGGAATACCTTCCTCCCAGTCATGATGTTTATTCAGCAGATTAACACTTATTTACAGTGCAGAGAGTCCAGCATGTTTCAGCTTCCTGAGGAAGAAGAGTCTTTGTTGAGCCTTCTTTACCAGGTGAGCTGTGTTCATGGACCAGGTCAGGTCAGATGTGATGTGGATGCCCAGGAACTTGATATTGTTGACACGCTCAACTGCTTCCCCGTGGATGAGGAGAGGAGCGTGCTCTGTCCTCCTGCAGCAGGTGAGATTCACCTGGATGAGGTCACGTTTGAATCACTAACTGCAGTAGCTGCGCTCTGCCGGCAGGGGGCGCGCTGCCACTTTCTCCTGAGAATCAGAGCTCGCCTGTGTTCGACAGGATGACTCACTCGGGAGGTTGAAATAGGAAACTAAAGTCTGACGCTTCTTGTTCTGATTTGACCTCTCACTCTGTTGCCATAGAAACCAAAGGATGCAGAGCTGAAACGAATCAGTCTCCAATCATTTAGAAATGTTTTTACTGACACTTCACTTAGTTTATTCATAATCATTAATCTGTCATGTGCTCTGGTGTGTATCTTTGTAGTGTGTTTTTAACTTGTATTATTTGTTATTATCCTGTTTTCGTTGTTTGTTTTTTATTTTACCTGCCAGGTGAATAAAGATATGAATTATCTAATATGAATCAAGAATCAAGAATCTTTATTTGTCATTATGTTTTGGCATAATGAAATTAAGATAGGTGACTCCCAGCTGTAAACCTATATATTGAATATTTGTATGTATATTATATTGAATATATGTAGTATGTACATAGTCATAAATAAATAAAAAAGTCCTAAATATCTAAAGATTTAGAGTTGTAGCAGCAATGCACAGTAGGCGGGTGGGTCAGTTGTTTAAGTTTAGTCAGTGCATGGCTCAAGTTCTCAACAGGGGGAAATGGATTGAACAGCTCTGGGGAAAAAGCTGTTTTTCAGTCTGGTGGTTGTTGTCTTCTGGTAGTCTTTATTTTACTGTACCATTTTCCAGATGGAAGCGGAACAAACAGTCCATTTCCCGGGTGGGTCGGGTTGTTGCGGTAATATGTCGGGCCTTCTTCTGGATCTGGCCAGCGTATATTGAGTCCAGGTCTGGAAGAGGACTTCCCACAATCCCCTGTGCTGTTTTGGGCTAAGTCCTTTCGGTCTTGTGCAGTGCAGCTGCCATACCACACTGCTGCACTGAGGCAGAGGATGCTCTCTGTTGTGGCCCTGTAGAAGTTTGTCAGGAGCTGAGGGGAGAGTCCAGCACGTTTCAGCTTCCTGAGGAAGAAGAGTCTTTGTTGAGCCTTCTTTACCAGGTGAGCTGTGTTCATGGACCAGGTCAGGTCAGATGTGATGTGGATGCCCAGGAACTTGATATTGTTGACACGCTCAACTGCTTCCCCGTGGATGAGGAGAGGAGCGTGCTCTGTCCTCCTGGACCTCCTGTAGTCCACTATGACCTCCTTGGTCTTGCTGGTGTTCAGAACAAGGTTGTTGTTTGAGCACCACTGAGTAAGGTGCTGGATCTCCTCTCTGTAGTGGGTCTCATCATTGTCCGATATGAGGCCCACTATGGTGGTGTCGTCTGCAAACTTCATGATGGTGTTTGTGGAGTGGATGGCAGAACAGTCACTGGTGAAGAGAGTGAAGAGGGCTGGGCTGAGCACACAGCTCTGTGGTGTGCCTGTGCTCAGGACCAGTGTAGAGGATAATATGTGTAATATAATAAATAGTTTTATTTGTTTTGCCTTTTGATTCGCTGAATTGTTTTTTATAATTATTTTAACTGTGTACAGTTTTTAGTTGTTTTTAATGTTTATGAACTTCAGATAAAATGTATTATTATTATTACGTTACCTACTGTGACGTGTGTGTGTCAGTGCCTATGTGTGTATGTGTGTCAGTGTGTATGCGTGTGTGTGTCTCTGCTAACACACACTGACTGATACTTTCCGTCCTCAGAATAATCCTCATAGTGGGCCCTCCTGTCTCTCCCGCCCCTCTCTGCGGAGAACAGTTCCACTACGTCAAGTCGTCCGGTCCGCTCGGTGAAGATGTCTGCGACGGGACCAGGACCAGGACCGGGGCCGGGACCGGGGCCGGGACCAGGCTCCGGGTCTTCCTCCAACCCCCGCAAGTTCAGCGAGAAGATAGCGCTGCACACACAGCGCCAAGCCGAGGAGACGGCCGCCTTCCAGGAGGTCATGATGGACATCACCTCGACCAGGGTGAGTTTGAGGCGGCGGCGGCAGCAGGAGAGCCCGCGGCGGGAGAGAGGCCTTCCCCGGGCTCCGAGATAACGTTAGTCCGCTGCCTCTACGTGGCGCTCCGCTGTGAATAAGTGCGCTCACGGTGGAAAAAACAACACAACACGATGAAGACTGTAGTTTGTGTTTGTTTTACAGAGTTAGCAGTGAGAGTTGTTGTCCGTTTCCGATGCGTCGTTAGCTGTCATTAGCTCCGAGTGCTAACTTTGGCTTGTTTACTGTGTTGCGTGAACGTCACTCGCAGAACTCCATTAAAAAATCTGTCAAGTTAGTGAGGAGGTACTTGCTGCCACGCGTATATTTAGCGAGAATGAACTAGTTAAACACTTATTTCATGTTGTGTTGATCTTATAGTAAATTCGTCATTAAAGTGAGACACATATTAAATTAGATTTTATGACAATTCCTGCGTATTTTTTTAAAAACCGTATCACGCCTCTCTCATGTTGGATGAAATAACTGGTAGTTTTTAAGGACGTGGAAGTTGTTTTTCCGAGTTGGAGCTATGCCGATTTAAATAATAGGACCAAAGGAAGCATTTTAGTGACTTTAAGTCGTGATTTATTTGGAGAAGACCTTTAACAAGAATGTATGCTTTATTTTGTCTTATTTTTATCAAGGAGATTGGTTTGGCGGGCTTCACGTGAAGGTGATTTTTAGGTGTTTATTGCTCAGTTTGTGCACTTACATATTATCAAGGTTTTCTGCTCTTGTATAAGATGCTGTCAGTCAACAGTATAAATGGGTGGATGTCAAGATGTGCTGGTTTGAAACGGTCCAACTGCATCCTGCAGCACAAAACAGAAGAAATAAACTTCATAAAACACATCTAATTCACTCAGTCATGTCAGCACTTGTGTAAATGTTGTTTAAGGCATATGGAGTTACTCTTTTTAGTATTTTGAATATTAAAGAAGAATATAAAAGTTAGAAAAACAGCTGCAGAAATAAGGTCTTATTATATTCAACATTTGGACTCTTATGTGAAAAAAATGTGAATCTTAGTGTTCAGTTGTAATAAAGTAAAGAAGACGGCATATTGCAGCGTAATTTATCAGGCAAAAACAAACATTTTCCTGTTAAACTGTTTCATATCAGAGTAGTTTGTCCGTCTTAGTATTGGTAATATATTGATCCAGTTTTTTTGTTGTCACTTTGGATTGTAAACTGAAATCAACATGAGTGAGTGATTAAACAGTTAAAAGAAAGGCTTTTAAAACATCTGCATACAGCTGCTGTTTCCTCTGGACACACTTCTGCCCAATAAACATAAAAAATGATCAATTAACTGCATTTTCCTCTCCTCCATTTTTATTATTTAAATGTTCTTATTGACAGCAAGCTCAGTAAGGTAAACATAAACGTGCAGATAGAAATAAATAAACAGAATGGAAATATTCAAGATTCTTATTGTCACATGAACAACAATCACATCAAACTCTTTAAGTCACAGACTCCCTTTAATAATGCCCAAAAATATGTAGAAAGAAAATCACACAAGTAACATGACTAAAAGTTCATGATTATTGATTAGAATATAAGATTTAAAGTAAAATATGAGACTAAAATAAATAAGAATATAGAAATATACTGTTGTTGCAGACGTGCTAAATGCAGGTGTAACAGTAGTATTAAATCTATATAAGCACATATAAACAGAGATGATGTTGTTGTTTGCTGTGGTCTTTGTTCACCTCTGTCAGGTGTGATATTGTGTTTTCGTAGCCGCGGTGCTTCAGGTGGAGCTGCGTGTTGACAGGTGAGCGCTCACCTGGCCAATCACGGCTCGTGTTTACTTTGGCTCGCTGTGATTAACAGCTGTCTGCTTCCCAAACACACTCGAGTCTTCAGGTGAGAGTGCTGTCAGAAACTTGTGTTATTATTATTATTTTTGCTGAGATTGATCCTAGAGGGCTGATAGGACAGGAAAGATATCATGAGATGTCTGAAATTTAATATATTTTATTATTTCTCAGTGTTTCAGACTGCTGTGAATCCATAAGCAGGAAATTTTACACCTTATTTTTTGCATATAGCCATTAAATGTGGATATTTACAGCAAAAAGGACATTTTGAGGTGTCAGATTATTGGTCGAACATTACAGGACATTTAATGCCTCGGGTAGGGGTTGGGAAATTATGATTTTTGTCATCTTACAGATAATTACTGATTTTTCAATCAATAACATAGTGTGCCGACAAACCAAAACCAATAAATTAATAAACTAATCCACAGTCTACATCTCACATAATTATTGCTAATGATTTTAATATATTTTGATGTATTTACAGGCTGATATTGGCCAGAATAAAAGTGAATATTGTCTTCTGTTATCCTGGTAAAACAATATTAATATTATACGATTAAAACCTTTTAGATGAGACTTAAATGGACAATTTTATCAAATGCAGTTTTTGAGACCTTCGTTATTTCAGTGTTATGTGATTTACTCCTGAATTCATGTGTTTGCAGTTATCACACTGCACATCTGAAGCCTGGCAGTGTTGAAACATACAAACTGTATATTTCACACAAAGAGAGGAGGGACAGGGGGAGAAGAAGTAAACAAGCCTTCAGTTGTCAGCACTGAAGTCCGATCTATGCTTGTGATCTGTGTCAAGGAAGTGATCCGGGTTCGTGTTTTTAGTCACAAAAGGTGCAGCAGTGACACATTCAGACATTTTTTGTCTCTCAGTTTCAGATGACATAAAAACTCGTGTTAATTTAGCTCGAAGGTTTCTCTGGCAGCGGCGACTCCTCCTCCTCTTCTTCTTCATCAGTCTGTTAAAGATGGCGGGCCGAACTCATCCTCTTCACTCGGGCTGAAGTAAAAATCGCAATATTAGAGATTTTCTTCTTTTCAGGCGTTATAATGTTCAGTTTTTGTCGAGGCTGTGTTGTTTCTGACGGTTTATTCCTTCCGTTGATGTCCATAAGGGAAGACGAAATATTAGAAACCAGAGCTCGATCAGAATTTAGCAGCCAGTTTGTCCTGTTAGTCGTTTTTAAAGCAGAAAATAGAAAATCTAATCCCCTTTCAGCTCTCAGATGTGAAGATTTGATACTTCAAAATGTGACGTCAAGCTGACTGGATTTGGGTTTTCAACTGTTATTAAGATAATATGAGTAAAAGACAGAGGTTTAATACATTTCTCTCTGTTGGAAGTTTTAACAGACACTTTTTTAAAATTAATATTAATTTTCTATGATAAATGTTGCATTAAAAACACAGCCTCCAATATTACTATAAATCATTGATCAAGAGTTTTATAAAAATGTTTGAACAAAAACTGGATTATAAACGTCGTCATGAAGCGTTAATACACATTTCTTTGTCTGATTATGGTGATTTTCAACTGTTATTGAATAAAACAGGCAATTTCAATACATTTCTTTGTGCTGTGGGAAGTTATAACTGTGTAAAAGTTTAAAATTATTTTTAGTTTTCTGTTAAAAATGCTTGTTTAAAAATACACAGCACTCAAATAACAGCCGCCAATATTACCTTAAAGTTTAATTGAGAGTTTTATAAAAGATTTTTAATAAAAACTGGATTATAAATGTAAATTTCTGGTTATCGACGTCATCATGAAGTGGTAAAACACATTTTTCAGTGTGATCACAACAAACAACACAGAGCTGACTGAGCTCATTTTCACTTTTAATAAATCAGAAGGTTTTTTTTTTTTTCCCTCAATGCTGCGACACGCTAATTAATTATAGCGAAGTGAATGTATCTGCATCTATCTGTATCTGCAGATTGATTAAGGGACCGAATAATTAATCATTGAGGTGTTCAAACAACTGATCGGTTAAGCAACAATAAAAAACAATTGTTAGTCGGGTGTCTGATAAACACACACCCTCCTCCTCCGACACTTACTGACAATACCACCCTTTTGGGGGTTTTTCTCTTCTGGGAATTCCTTTTGCTCCTCACACACACACACACACACACACACACACACACACACACTGCACACACACACACACACACTGCAGCATGAGTGTGGGTGGTCCAATCAGCTAATAGCATCAGGGTGTGTGTGTTGGTAGCAGTTTGGTTCAGTATTGATATGCTATTTTTCTCAGATGAGAAGTGTCACACACACTTAATTTTTTCTCTGCAGAGAAACTGAAATCAGAGACACACAACTTTAAAATAACCAGAGCCAGAGAAAGTACTCTGATATTTTACTTGAGTAAAAGTAGTAATTGTACTTTGCAGAAATTCTCTGTTACTAGAGAAAGTTCTGCTTTCAAAATGTTAATAAATCAACATCAAAATACACTAAAAAGTACCAAAAGTAAAAAAATCATCATGCAGAATAATATATATTAATGAAGCAGCTAATTTTACCTACTTCTCATACTGCAGGGTAACTTGTCATCAATAAAATCAATAAAGTCTTTATTTGAATTTATTTGTTTTTTAGTTTGTGTTAATAACTAAAGGTGTTAAATTCATGAAGTGGAGTAAAAAGTCCAATATTATCCTCTGGACTGTAGTAATGTAGAAGAACAAAGAAGCAGGAAATACAAGTACCTCAAAAAATACTTAAGTATTGTACTTTAGTAAATACTTAACAGCCTCTGTCATTGTACCAAAACTTCAACATTTATAATGTGATTTATTATTAATAAAATGTTGATATGAACGATGGTGATTCGCTTGAGGTGTGAGACAACATGGTCCTGATGATGTAATCAGATATTATCATGAGCGTTTTTATATTAGTTTCATTAATTAAAACCTAAAACAGAAATACTGTTTAAGTGTTGTTGAATATGTTGAATTTATTCTATGTTTAATTAAATTAATCTATTTTAACAACCAATTAATCATTTAAGTTATTTTTCAGGTAAAACTAATAATAATTTGAAGGCTCCCGATTCTTAAATGTGAGAATTTTCCCATTAATACTAATCATTTTATTTTGTGCTTTTACACCTTTTAATAATAATCATGAAAATTTTTTGAAATCTTAGATGATTTTATTATATTTATTTACTTTAATCTATGATTGTGGCTTTTATTATTCTGCTGTCAAACATCTTTTCTCAAAAATATCTTGAGCACAAATGATAATTATAATATTTCGATATTGTTGAGAAGAAGTGTGGTGGCAGAAATACTTCCAAAAACTTTAGTTAGAGAGCACTAATGTACTGATATACTAATAATGTGGGTACTCTGAGGTTTATTTTAAGAAGTTTATCACAGGACTGATAATTGCAGCTGCAGGGAGGAACAGGGACTTTCAGAGGTAACGTTTTGGTGAAGTGGGATTTAATTTGTTCAGTCAAAAATCTCCGTCCTCACTGACAAATTGTCTGCATGATCTGTAAAAGTTTTATTACTTTATGTAAGTGGCACTCTGGGAGCTCACCGGTGTGTTCGCTCGTCCTCCTCGTTACACCCAAAACAAACACGATTACACAAGAACACATGATCGATTGGATAGATGACAGGAAGAACTTATTTTGTAATGTTAATGAGAGAAGAAAAATTAAGAGACTGTGGTGATAATTGTTGTTTTTCACATTGGATGAGGAGATCCTCTCAATATGCCTAATACTTATAGTATTAGTATTGATCCCACACTTTGTCTCCTGATATTGATTACCATTCTAATACCAGTACTTTTTTATCCATTTAAGCTTTAAGCACCGAGCTTTTGATCGGTGTCCCTCTGTGTGCTGACTCTGTCACGTTACCATAACGGCTCAGTTAAATGGTTTACACGGCTCTCAGTATCCTCGTTCCACTTAAAAACACGATTATAATACCTCACGTGATCGATTTGATGGTCAGCAGGTGTGTGCTGCCGCCTGGAAACAGGACGTGTGCACACATAGAAAAGCTTGTCTGGTATATTTATATTAGGGATGCATCATCAGAATCAGTTTTATTGATCGGGTATGTAACATAAACAAGGAATTATGTTCACAGAAATACAAAACAAAGACAACAGCTGGACAAAGTAAAAATAAACCTCAACACAAACTACAAAGTAAAAGTATGAACATGTATATGGAATTATTTCAGCAGTAGTATATATATCAATAAAAAACTTTATTATCTATTTTGAACACTTAAAAAACCTCCACACTGCAGACATACCCACTTCCTTCAACAGTTTCTTCACATATTTAAAACGTCATGTTATCAGCCTGTTATATCGCAATAAACTTTTATTATCGGCACATACTAATAACGTGCTGATACCCTAATTTATATAATATGTATGTATGTATTTATTGGAGTTGTTAAACAAGTTCAGTGTTGGTGCTGATAGTAATTTGTGCATCAGTAGTTGTAAGATTTGAAGTCATTTCCTCATGTACTGTGTTTAGTACAAACTCTGAAACCAGATGGATAATCAATAATCTGATCATTTCAGTGGTCGAAATGTAGATATTGTGTTCGCCTGCTTGCTGAAGGACTGCAGCTGTAGAGATGGGCTGAATAATCAGTTGTTTGGTGTTTTTGACCTTGTAAGTGTTTTGCTGCTGTATTACAGGTGCTGTCCGGCCTGCAAACAGTGTTTACTGTCTGTGTTCGAGGGAGCTGAGCGCTCTGTTGTCTGACTCACGAGACGTTTTGTTTTTGTGTTTTTAGGATATTCTTAGAGAGAGAGCCGCGTTTCTTCAGCTCACCTCTGCAGACAGTAATAATAATAATAATAATGAACTTAACAACATTACAAAGTGCTTCACAGAGAGATAAAATATGAGAAAATGTGAATAAGAAAGCATGAATATAAAAAAAGTCATTCTCTGATTGACTTCCTTCATCTTTAATTAGATTATGAATACAAGGACAGTTTAATTTCTGTATTATTACACCTCCTTTAAATGACATTCGATTATAATAGGTGTGCAGTTTTTCTTCGTCTTGGTTTTCGACAGTTTTAAGAGCAGCAGCCTTTCAAAGCTCGTCGATAAAATGACTCAGCGCCTGTGATTTCTCCTCTGTCATGTCAAAGCTCTGAGTCGGCACTTTACGAGTCTCGTTTCAGAGATGCCAAATCCCCCCTTTTTTTTTTTTTTCTTTGCCTTTTTTCCCAGAAGAGAGTGATAGAAAGCTAAACGTGAGTCTGGCTGAACCTCCTCACTCGTCCATGGGTTTACTTTGGGGATGATTCCCGTCTCTGGACAATAATTAGTCTGCTAATAAACGGCAGCGTTTCAGCAGCCGATCTCAGGAACGGCGAGGCTGTTATGATAGCTGCCACATTAACACAGAGCGGTTCATTTGAGTTCACCAAGTTTGTAAAGATTCACTGAAGCTCGCCAACGCTTTTAACACACCGAGATCCAAGGACGCAAGAGACAGAGAACGAGGACATGAGAGACCAGAGATGAAACGAGAAAGTTTGGATGATCAAGAGTTGTTCGTCTCTTCGATTTAGATTTGAATTTGGCAGTGAACCTCGAGTAAAATCAGTTAAAGAACTTAAAGTAAAGAATAGTATGTCCCAATAACAAATAAAACTAATAAAAGTATTTTATTCATTATTAACCCTTAGCCTGTCTGTGTTTTTCAGTATGTGTCTCTTTACATATGAAACTCATGGATGCAAATTTCTGTCAAGATAAAATAATAATAATAATAATAATAATAATAATAATAATAATAATAATAATAATAATAATAAAAGTCTAAAATCAGTCTGCATGTCTTTGCTGATTAGACGAAGTTTCTTACAACTTCTAATATCACGAAGGAGCTGACTGTCAGACGTTCGGGGCTAAGGACCTGCAGGAAACACACGACTAAAGAGAGCAGTTATATTTGACCGTGTTTTATCAATAATAATATTAAACCACAAATTTAAGACACTGCTGATGGATGGTTATCACAGCAGACTGAATTATTCTCATTAGTGGTGACGGTCTCTATAGTTTGATGATCCTCCATCATGTTTAGCTGATACTTGTTGATGCTGACAGCAGTTTTTCTTGCCGTACGACTGCTGATTATAATACTGTGATGCTGTGACCTCTGATAAAATCTGACCTCTGGTGTCCTTTCTGCTGTTATTTTCCATTTATATAAGGTATTATTTGTTATGTGATCTGTGTATGATACGATTTATTCATTTTATAGTGGTGATTTTTATGTTTCTGATTTATTCTGTACACCCGATTTCTCTGTCCCTTTTCTTAAGGTTTCTTCCATTTCTTCATTTTTCTGTTTTTTTTGGGGGGGGGGAGGGGGGTTTACCTTTCTAAAGAGTTGTATGCTGTACAGATTGTAAAACGCCTCTTGCAAGTTGCCATGTTGGGCAATATGTGTTTAAATCTTAAACTGACTTGACTTGTGTGTCCAGTGACATTTTTGTCCTGATTCTAAAACCTCCCATGTGGTTATAAAGTTGGTGATGTCTGAACCGATGCTGCCGCTGACATAAGCGTCAGTCGCACTGATGAAAGAGACTCCTTAAAACATCTGAAAAAGTGAGTGATCGATGAAGAATCATTTACACGCTCCTGCATAAGGCAGAGGTGCTCGTTTTCCTTTGTGGACGAAGCCGCTCAAACAGTTTATACCTGCAATACCTTCCTCCATGTCAAACGGAGGAAGGTAGGTAGGAAGGTAGAGTTATAATTACATAACAAGATGTCAGCGCTTCACGCACTAATAATATCCTGTTCGCCTCAGTTTTTGGCTTTTATGTAATTGATTTTGTCCTTAATCATACATTTTTTTGTCTCTCTTTCTCTTCCTCCGGGCAGCTTCAGGCCCAGAAGCTCCGTCTCGCCAGGAATCAGGGTCCGTACTACGGCGGCTCGCTACCCAACGTCAATCAGATCGGCAGGAACCCTCAGGACTTCCAGGTGACGGGACAACCACCATTCATGCTCCTCCTTTTGATTTCCTTCACCTCCTGTTTTGTATTTCTTATGTTTTCATTTATCTCACATCTCACACAACTACAACTACTGCTACTCCTGCTGTTTTTTATTTGTTTTGCGGTATTTTTCTGTTCTGTAATTTTAGAAACTGCTTCTACCTCTCTACTATACCTGCAGCCACCTCTTTTTCTACCACAGCTACTACTACAAATACTGCCTCCACTGCTAGAACAGGAACAGTACATGTACAGAAAAGTAGAAATACTATCAGAAGACAGTGGCAGTGGTTGTGAGTTGGATTTGAAGTCTTCTTGTCTGACGACACGGTCTGCTGCGTCACAACAATCTGCAGCCGTCAGCTCTTCACCTCTGAGTCATCAGTGTTTCCCATCAGCTCGGCAGGGCCAAACTCATTCTGTAATGGAAGTTTTTCATCAATATCACCGTCTCTCCTTTCCCCTCCTTCGCTGATGTTGCAGCTGAATCCTCGATTTGTCTGCCCTCCCTCCTCACCTCCTCTTCTGTCCAAAATGAAATTAATGATGCTGCAGGTAACAGGATGTTTTTGGCTCCTCAGCTCTCCTGAGAGTTCAGAGGAATTTGGGAGGTTAAAGCCTCTGTAATGTCTTTGTTTCTTCTGATTTTCATGAAGTGAGTTTTTGAGAGTCTTCTGGTTTTTGCTTTTTCACAAGCACATTAACACAACATTGTGTTTATGACGAAAAAGAGAAAAAATGCAGATCCTCCTCCAGGGGATGTCTTTGTTTAATTTCAGTCACATTTGTCAAGTTTTTCTGATATTGTGCAAACAAACAGACTCCTGCAGTCAGTGAGAAGGCCTGGAAGAAGACGACATCGCCTTTAAATGTCTTGTTAAACAATGAGTTGTCCTGGAAAAAACATTTCCTCTGTAATGTGCTCAGGTTGCTGGATGATTTTACAAGTCCTCCACATTACGTCTTAGACTGCCGTGTCTGCAGCAGCTGGCAGCGTAAAATTAGAGCTGCTTTCAGGGACAAGATATAAATCATATGAGCAGCAGTTCTGTTTTATGTCTTCTCTGAACACCCTCGAGTAAAAAGTAGTTCAGCAACTTCCCAACACACCAGCTCATTCTTTAAAATATTCAAAATAAACAGTTGTACTTGCAGTGAAACCAACAGGACATCTCTGTTAATGTCCTCATAAGAAAGTTGCTCTTTGTTTCCTGTTTTTAATTTCTTTACTCCAGTACGGGATGTTAGAAATGTTGACTAAATGTACATGGGTTAATCAGTTTGTTCTCTGTTTCTCTCTCAGGGTTCCTTCCCCTCCGCTCTCGAATCCAACCGGTCTACTCGGCATCACGGTCTGGTGGAGCGCGTCCAGAGAGACCGCCGTTTCATGTCGCCCGTCCGACCGTACCGCAACCGACAAGTATCCTTCAGCTCGCTGACGAATCGAAATCCACATGATGTGAAAGGATAAAGTCACTTTTGTTGAGACTTCTCAGACAGCTGCTGTTTTTATCAAACCAACAGGAGGAAATGAATCCACGTTTGGTGCAACAGCGTGACTCACTGATGTGTTTTTAATAGTTTTTATGGTTCAACAAAGGAGAGATATCCAGCTGTGACACAAAACATGGGCTAGTGGATGCATTCATTGCTGCCTGAACATGAAGGATTTGTGGAGAAGAAAAACATAGACGAGCATTACACTGATATTGTAGATATTGTGTTGTGTCAAGATACAAAAAAACGAAGTAGATTTCTGCATAGTTCAGCCCTCAGACAACTGGAGCTTTAACAGTTCAACGTTGTATTTTTGCCACACTCTGTGAATTCCCCTGTCGTGTCCATCTAAATCATCAAACAGTGCATCCTTGCGAGACCTCACAGAAAGATATTTTATCTTTATTTTATCTTTAGTTTGCTTCATAGCATCTTATCTGTTTTTAGCACACAGCAGAAACACAGCATGTTTTTTTTCTTTATAGGGATCCACCAGCTCATAAAATAATATCTTCTGAGGGAATTTGTTTGCCCTGGGGCCTTTAGTATATAGTATATTTCACTGTAAATGTGAAAATCAGTGACGATATCAGCTCCACTCCTGACAGTAGCTGTCCTACAGCAGCTTTCTTCACTTGCCTCGCAAACATCACAGAAAAATGACAAACAGGAGGAGGTTGCACTTCTGGATTTTATTGATGTGCATGTGAAACGTCCCGGTTTGTAAAATACAGTGGAAACACCAGGAGGAAATATCTCACAAACCCTCACAATTTCTTTAAAGGTTCAGATTATGTAAGGCCCAATTACAGGTTGTTTAGTTGCTGCAGCTGGAAGTCAGATTTAAAGATCAGCAGTCTTAATGCATGCATGTTAAAACAGTGACAGTCAACACATAAAGGAAAGGAAAGCTTAAAGTTGAAGAGCTGAGATCACTCTGGACTTAAACACCCAGTCTGTTCAGTAGAAAGTGTGAAAGAGAGGAGTTGGAAACAGTTTGGGTGTGAAGCCGTGCAGTCAGTGTGGAAAACTGTTCTTTGAAAAGAAAAAAAACTGTTGGTCAGGGTGTTTAAATCTTCTCTTTTTATAAGTTTGTCATCTGATGGCCAAGCAGAGACAGTTCTGTCATATTTCATCTGAACAAAACTCTGATTTCATACTGGACAGTGGGCTGTGTTTAACTGCCCCCCTGTTCTTCACGAGAACTCGGTAAGAGAAAATACATATAAACAGAACAAACGGGAAGTTGTGATCATTTTGAAACTAGCCGCGACAGTCTGTCACGTTAAGTAAAGCAGAAAGTGAAAAAGAGTTCATGAACAGGATATTGCGTAATTTGTGTTGTTTCCTTAACCAGTCGTCTCCTCAGGTTGACAGCTCGCAGTATAACTCCGCCTACCTGTCTCCACCTCCTGACCCCAGCTGGAGAAGGTACTGTCTGTTAACCCCCCATCACCCCCTCTCCTGTCTGTCTCCATGGAGACGTGGCTGTCCGCGGGGATGCCTGTTTGTTATTTCCGAAGCATCTTGTTTGAGTCTCCTCTGCGCCCACTGCTCTCCCAAAGCTTTCTGAAGCCTCTGTGAAAACTCGGATGGTTTGGAAACAAATCAAAACCACGTGTTCACGAATAAATCGCAATCTGATGAGACGAAGACAGAAGTGAAAAAATTAAACAAAACCATTTCATCCTCCAAAAACCCAATTACAGCCTAAATATGCTTAAGCTTTACTACTTTAAAATGTCTAGAGATCATCGTGTGTCTGTACATTCTGTTTCTTAAATTAATATAAAACAGATTAGTTGTGAAATCTGCTTCCATAAACACAGTTTGACTTCATAACTTTACTCATAAACAAAGCTGAGTCTCAGCTGAATACCACTGTCGATAAGATACCTGAGGTTAAGTCCCAATACCAGAATGATTAGACTTTTTAAAGCTTTCTTTGAGGAAATATATATGTATACTTGTCTAAATAAAAGCATGATGACTTCGTAAATCAAAAGAAGCACTTTCCTAAATAGTAAATCTTTGTAATCTTAAGGTACATGGTTTTATCTTATTGGCCTTATTATTTATATATATGATAAATAGTTTTATATGAATGTCATGCTGAATGTTTTCCTGCCCATCTTGATTCACTCTGAGCTTTAACAAAGTTAAATAAACCCCAAATATTTTGATTTAAACAATGAAATGTACAAGATTACAGCCATCTCATTATTTACTTTTTAGCCCCCAAATTTATTTTAAGTGTTAAAATCTCAACATCCGCTTCACAATGTATTTTGGTGATCATGCATTTTATATCCAACACCAGAGAAACAGAAACAGGAGCTTCAGTCTATGCGATAAGACCTTAAATTATGTCTTAAACTGTGGTTTTATGAAACCCTGTGTCTCGTACGATATCGTTATTTAAGCAGCTACTCTTCAAAGATCTCATTTCAAAAGGCTCTTCTTCTTGATTGAGAGGCAGCATCAAAATAGACGTTGCTGAGAAAAGAGACAACAGGGATCTTGGCAGGGAGGTGCACAAGAAAACCTCCGGTCAGACTCACATGAGGCTTCATAAAGGATTTCATGGATCCTACTGAGGCTGCTGCTTTGGTTCATTTGCCTCCGCAGCAGTAACGCTAACCTCTAGACAACTAACAGGAAGCACAGTTGTTTTTAGCCGGCATCTCTCCAAACCTGAGTCGGTTTTGAAGAGCTCTTAGTTCTTTTTCTCTTCTTTTTTTGGCTTCTTCCTTCTGGGAATCTGCCTTTTTTTTTTTTTTCTTTTTTTTTCTTCTGTTTTTTGTTTTCTGCAACGTTTCCAGCCATTTGATTTTCGCCTGCCTGCCTGCGTTCTTTCTGGTTTTCTTCTAACAAGACAACAATTACCCTTCAGAGAGAGACTGGCCTCGGTCCACAATCACAGAAGGTCCACTGCACATCGCAAACACACACACACACACAGCTGGCAAATGACCTTCAGCCGTCTCCTCGTTCCCGCAGACTGTCTTTAGTCGATGAAAGTTTAGGTTCAAGTCCTCCAGCTGTCACTTGGGCAGCTCGCCAACCGCCAACTAGAGTTTCTCTAAACATCGAGTTTTCTGGTGAAACAGTCGTAGTTGTTGGCAGGTTTCGAGAGCGATCCCACCTGCACTTCGTCTTCAGCCGCCTGAGAGGAGAAAGTTGTTAGTCACATTTTTGGTTCTGCTTTGTTTGCGGCTCTTAATTTCTAAGAGAAGCAGAGTTTGTAGACAAAAATGTCAGAAGCGGCGTGTTTATTCAGCAGAGATTTGGTAACCGGTCATCATGCCAGGAGGGAGTTTTTAGTCCAGTTCTTGTAACTGCAGCTAACAGCTATAGTCACCACCATGAAAAGACTCAACACAACAACTGTTTCCAACATTGTACACCAAAAATAAAACAAGCAGGTAAGACAACAGAGAGGAATCTTAGTAAAATTTGATAAGCTGTAGTTTTAAGTTATATAAAGTCAGATAAAGGCCTCGTACTCTTTGCACTGGAAGTAAACAAAGGTCTCATCATATAAGGTAATGCAGTATAAATCCTTTATTTCATTTATCCACTTAGCTTCTGAGACCGTCCTTATATCATCACATTTTAATAAGCCAAATGTGATTTATGCAACAAAAAAACCTTGGCTTGGCTTAAAAGTAGAAAAGTCTTGTCCGTCAGTAAGATCAAGTAAGATCGAGTAAGATCAAGACCAATACGATCTATTTCTGTTAACTTTCTTCTTCCTCTGCTGCTGTCAGACTTAAGGGGCAGACATGACTTCTCCAGTGTCTGGATGTTCTGCTTTACTCTCTTTTATATAATTATTAACTGAACATCTTTTGATTTTAGTCATTTGGTCAGACAAAACGAGACATTTGAAGACGTCAAAATAGGCTTTTTGTATTCACTGTTTTTGTAGACCAAACAAAAATTTTCTTTGGAAATTGTGAGGACTTTTTGATGGTGATGCAACAGTCACGATGTTGCATAATATCATAAACAAAGATGAGACTGACAAACATAAAAGATGATATTTTCACTTTTTTTTCTGTCTGAACACTTGTTGGTATACGAACACATGAAGAAATTACATCAGCTTCACAAGCCCCCGTCTTTTTGAAGCCAGCCTCCCTCTGTCCTTCGCTCGCTGCCTCCATCTTTTTCCTTCCTTCGCTTGTGTTTACTTTCAGAGACCACGCTCTTATTATTCTCTCCATTTTTTTTCCTCTTTTCGATGTTCTTGCTCGGTGGAGGAAAATAACTTTTTGTTCTTGTCGATCATGAAAAGGAATTGGTCCGGAAACTTCCCCGGGGATAAAAGCCAGTTGTTTCGTCTCCCCACCACTGCACTCAACAGGTGAATCCTCCTCATCCTCTTCTTCCTCTTCCTCCTTTTTCTTTTCTTCCCTCCTCTGGACATCCTCCAGCTCCCACCACGAGTGGAACGCAAGGCTTGTACAGAATAAAAATATGTGGATGAAAAATGTGTCTGATCAAACTTTAAGTTGGGTCATTTTATTTTTTCTTTCTTTGGCTGTCTTGATTGAGAGATTGAAGCTAGTCTTCCTGTTTAAACCATCACTAATCCTCACGTCTTTTTAAACTTTATAAATCCTTCCTTCCTTGAATGGTTTATCCTTTCATTTGTCTCCTTTTTACTTTTATCATTCTGAGGCTCTCTCCTTTAGCCTCTGTTAAGTCCACCGTCTTTAATCTGCATTACCTGAGCTCCTGTTAAGTAAATGCACCAGTACAGACCAGGACACAGTGAAAGTAAACTGAGCCACGCCAGTTATCGGTTCACTTCAAGACACCAAAGAGGTCGTTTTCTATGGCAGAATTCAACCAGAAACAGCTGTTTGTAGTCACGGGGTCCTGGTGCTTTAAACAATTATTGCATTTCAAGTTGCTTTCAGTGTGTATTGGTCTAAAGAGGTAAAATATTTTCAAGCTCATTTTACTTTCTGAAAACGTCCTTCTGTTGTGTGTGAGAAGAAATAAAAAATGTCAGTTATTATTAACATGCAGCTCTGGTTGGTATTTTCAGCTCGTTCACCCGACCTTTAACTGATATTCTGTTTCTCTCCATTCTCACTCTCTCTCTCTACATCCCTTAATGCTGTGTGTCTCTCCCCCCTCAGGACCAACTCTGACTCGGCCCTCCACACCAGCGTAATGAACCCTCCCGCAGGAGACCCCTTCACCACCGGGGGGCCCACCCTCACCCCCCAAAGCAACAGACGCACCGGTAAGGCAAAGCGCTGCGAAACAAAAACAAAAACACTCACTGCAAAAAGTCACACTAAAATATACGACCAAGAGAGAACAGCACATGAACGACTCTGAAACAAACCCTCAAACAACTTCATCCTCACCATCCGTGGAGTAAATGGCAAAAATTTGGACAAATATGTATTAGTAGTTGCAAAAACATCAGAACAGGAGGAGTATGAATGATTTTTTTATATATATATA
Source organism: Scortum barcoo (assembly GCA_023238725.1). Classification (NCBI taxonomy): domain Eukaryota; kingdom Metazoa; phylum Chordata; class Actinopteri; order Centrarchiformes; family Terapontidae; genus Scortum; species Scortum barcoo. The sequence continues at coordinate 1,427,889 of CM041546.1, read as the reverse complement.
TATATATATCCCAAATAAAGATCATCAGGCCAGAAAAAGTTTACTGCAGTATTTAATTCTGGATGTCCTAGCATGTACTATAAAGAACGTGAATATGGAGAAAATGGGCTATTCTTGGACATGTCATGGAACAGAAAACTAACGGATTAAAAATTGTTCTCAAAATTCTCAACTGTAAGACTCTGAGAACTTGTGCAGCCATTGAAATTAAATTAAATGAAAACTAGTTTGACCAAAGAGCAACATTTCACTTTTCTTGCTGCTCCTTTCTCTGTTTCTTTCTTATTTGCCAAATGACAGAATTTAGACAAGAATCTTTCTGGTTTCAAAAGCTGGAAAGAGTCATTTGCAGTTGCAGAAATATATACTTGTGTCTCGTCAGCATAAAAATAATGAATTTTTTATTTGTTTTTTGAAGTCAGGACCAAGTAACCCCATGCTTCCAAAAGAAAAGTGGTCCAGTTACAAATCCCTGTGGGACACCTCGGTCAGATTTCATCTTCCAAACTCTGTTTTTGACAAATCAGTGATCATTTTTAGGTGGAATTGTGACTCACTCCTCCAAACTCATACATTTTGTTAATCATTTTAAATGTATGTGTTATACCTACAGTTAGTCAGGTCACAGTCTGTTTCACACCTCAGATTTGATTTACAAACTGAGTTTGTTGAACAGTTCAAGGAGAACAGTCACATTTCTTAAACAGCTGCATCTTTCTTATGATTGCTGAAAATCAGAAGCAAAGATCAAAAACATTCGAGATAAATTGTTGATGCTGAAGTTTGTCTGAAGGGGTGTCAGTCATCTTCCTCCAGCTGACTCATACGTGTCCTCTTAAAACCGCAGTGACACAAGTAAAAAATGGTTTGATGTCTCTGCCAGCTGAGGGCACGGGGGCAAGATTTTCTTTTTTATATAGATTTTTTTTTTTTATTTTGGATGTGATGCGGTGACCTGTTCATTGTTAAACTGACACACATGGTTTCCTCAGGATAAAGATCTCAGTCTAAACAGGTTTTCCTCCAGCTGCCAGCAGAATCAGGATGTTCTGAATGTAAACTGAAGCTGATATTTCCAGCTCAGTAAAACCTGTTGTCTGTCTGTCTGTCTGTGTGATCCTGTAGGTCAAAGCGATGGAGAGGGCAGAAGAAGTGAGTTATATTCAAATCCATTTGGTCACACACAGGGAACTTAAGAGTGTTTGTGGAGTTTATGGTCAGCTATATTTTGTGAGATACATGACGCTGCCACCATTTGCTCCATTAAGCGGAGCTGTCAGATTACAGATTAGATGTTGTAATCTCAGTATACATTCATCTTGACCTCTATGGCTGCTAAGACACCCCCAAACATTCGAAATAACCAATGCAGAGTTTTTAACTGGGTGATAAAACTACAAACTCTGTAGTAATTTCTGATTCTAATTATAATTTTACAAGCTCTGCATCTTCTCGACCCACCATCTGAGCTCCTGTGTTTGTGATGATGAATACACACCTGTATATTAACAGATTTCTCCTTCAATGTTTTGTCCTTCAGTGTTTCCGTACCCTGTCCCCCCCATTGAGGAGAATGTGTTGGATGAAGGGAAACTGCTCAAACCCTGGGACATGAAGAAGGTAAAGACATAAAAATAAAGTGCTGTCCTTTTGTATGTTTCTGTTTGTAAGTTATTGTTATTGCATAGCCACATTATGTTTAATTTGTTTTTAAATAATATCATACCGACTGTTTAGCCTAAGATTATTTCTCACAATATTCTTCAAACAGCCATGGCTAAACATTTTCTAAGACATTTCCCTTTTTTGGTGTTTTAATTTGACTTCAAACCAGAATATAAAAACTAAATGGAATACTTGTGTTTTTTTTTTTTTTACAAAAATGTGTTTGTTTGCAAAATGTGACTTCTTACTTCCAATTTATGATTTGATATCTCTGATAATTTTATCAGATATTTATAAAACTCTCTAGTTTCAGTTATTCAAAGGGTAAATGACCTCTTTAAATGAGAGATTTTACAGCAGTGTTCTTCACACTTATTATGTGTTTGAACAAATAATCTTTTCAATTTTATTTTTTATTTTTCTCTCTCCAGTTTCCTCTGATGTCGTCCCGACCCAAGTCCTGTGAAGTCCCTGGTATCAAGTAAGGCAAACACTTCTGAACACACACATCACACTCACATCACACTCACATCACACACACTCTATACACACGCAAACACACACGCTGCATTGTGTTAACTCATTTTAATGCATTGCTTCTGTGTGACCTAAAATTCAATTCGTCACTTGAACAAGGCTTGTGTTAAAAACTCTTTTACTTTTGACTCCCTGCGGGCAGTGAATCAGTTCTTCTGCTGCTTTGGTTGCTTTTGTGGCCCTTTTCCACTAGTACCTACCACTAGTACCTACTCGGCTCGGCTCAACCGGCTCGACTTTCGACTCGACTAGACTTTCAGTTTCGGTCGTTTTCCATTACAATAGAGTACCACCTCAGCGTGGGTGGGTCAGGCCGTGGCAACGCCATCGATAACTTAACGCTTGGCCGAAAGCTCAACAACATAATTTGTTATGCGACACAAACACGAAACGGCTACGGAGCAACTCCGCTCGATTGGAACCGGCCAAGTAGGTACCTACGAAAGTACCTGGTACCAGGGTACTGGTACCAGGTACTAACATCGCACGTGATGGAAACGCGTACACGATTTGCCGAGCCAGAGCAGGTACTAGTGGAAAAGGGCCATTGGTGTTCTTTAACTGAGAAACCACCAGAAAACCAAACAGCACCAAATATCAGATGTTCCCTTTTTCTTTTAATCTAATTATTTTTTTTATTTAATTTAACCAACTAAAATCAGAGCACCAGTATTTCGAGGCACTATAACTATAACTATTGCTTGTTACTAACCACCATTAAATTATTTCACATCTAAGATAATAATCTGCAGCATGTTTTAATTTTGCTTCTTCTCTTTCCTCTCAGTATCTTTACATCCCCGGAGCAGCCGTCCACGCCGGCTCACGGAGTCCCGTCGGCCCTCAACACTGGCGGCTCGCTGCCCGACCTATCCAGTCTTCACTTCCCCTCCCCGCTGCCCACGCCGCTCGACCAGGACGAGCCGGGTTACCCAGGATCCTCCTCTCTGAGTGGGGGGAGCAGCACGGGGAACCTGGCCTCCACCCTCACTCAGCTGGGCATCAACGCCGCCAATGCACAGGGAGGCAACACTTCCACCACAGCAACTTCCACCACACACAAGGTACAGTCTGTGTGTGTGTGTGTGTGTGTGTGTGTGTGTGTGTGTGTGTGACTGATTGATTGATTGATTCTGATTGATTGATTGATTGATTACTTCTGTGTGTGTGTGTGTGTGTGTGTGTGTGTGTGTGTGTGTAAAACTTGATTGATTGATTGATTGATTACTGGGCACACATTGAGATCATCTGGGCAATTGAGATCATCAAAGGTAAGTGAAAAGAAGAGCGATGATAAAAAAAAAAAAAATGGTTAAAAAGAAAGAATCAAAGCAAGCTGAAGCTGAGGACAGAAACTTTGGAGGCGAGCTGGAACTGGAACGTATACTCCAGCTTTCAAAATAAAAGCACTTTCAGCCAGTAAGGAAATTATCCTAATGTTACTGACTGGAGCTTTAGAGAGCAGCTGGTGAACATAGTGGAGCATTCAGAAGCAAAAAAGACAGATATTTCACTTAGGAGGTGGTGGGGACCAAAAACAGAGCTAACACAATGCTAACACAAACATGACTCCACATACTGACTAACTGTTTGCTGACAAGTTCAGCATATCAGCTTAAAAGGTGAGGATGTTGTGTTGTTGTTGTGTTCACAACTTGTTTCCACTGTTCAGTTCCTGCAGGTTTGAGGATTCAAGGATAATCTTTTATCTGATGCAGTCGCTGCCTGTCGCTCTTTCTTGACTCTTAATGTTTGATCACCAGCATCACAAGTGTATGTTAGCGTGGAAAAACTTAGCAGATGACAGCAGGTAGAGGGAGAAAATAACTTGTGTGCCGTGAACAATTCAGTTTCAGGTCAAAGGTCACAATTTCCCCTCACGCTGATGAAATTCTCCCTCATCTGTCATCATTTCCATTTCTGTCATTTGAGGATTTAATGTTCTCACTTTAACCACAGTCTACAAGTCCTCCAGTGTGTGGTCTGTGTTTACTAGGTTATTAGATATTTGCTCTTTATCATACATCGATAAATATAAAACGCTTACTGGACTGACATTTTTTAGTCTTTATAGTTTCCAACGACCATAAAGTCTGTTTGTAGCTGACTGGAAAAAAAAATTGGAATTTATAAAGTGAAAGTGTCCTGTAATCAAAGAGTCAGGGCTCAGTTGCTGCAGTAACAGATGAAGGTCCTGATGAAGTGTCGTCGGGCAGCATACTGACCTGCTCAGTTGCTGTAAATGTGTCTGGATCAAAGCTTCAGCTAAGTGACTAATGTGAAGGTTAGCAGAGGAAGTATGTGGGTGAGAGCAAACGAGATGAAACGGAGGGGGATGTACGGCGTGGCGACGCTCTAAATTTAGCCTTTAGAGAGAAAAGGGAGGGTTTTTTTTTTCTTGTGGGGTGGAAGTGCAGTCGGAAAATGTTTTATCGTTTGTGAGGTGACTGTACCGACCGCAAGCAGGAAGCTGGCGTCAGCTCAACATCTAGACCCGAGTCTGGATCACCACACCGTCTCTGTGAGGTCGATGGACGGGCTCATTGTCACCTGCGAACTCGAGGCCAAACTGAGAGCCTCAAATTAACATATTTACTTTGAACGTGCGAGACAGACCGCTTTTATCAACATCTTATATTTTTACATTTGATACGACCAAAGAGTGTGAGAATTTAAAATTCCATTAACACTGTTGTCACACAGCTTTTTAATTTAACACAACAAGTTAAACTAATAGCCAGAAAAACACGAGATTAGCCGCAGATATTAATTGTCTTGAAAGGATAAATGTGAATGATTTTGGTGACCCCTGAATCTTTCCTGTGTCTCATCCATTTTGGCTAAATCTGCACTTTAACTCAAGAAATACCAGATTGTAATGGGCAGATTAAAAAAAACTAAATATCTCAACTGTTCGATGGATTGTTACTATTATTGTCAGCACACATATTTGCGGTGCACAGAGGGTAAGTCCTGATGACTTCAGTGTTCCCCTGACAGATGTTTGGTGTTTCCGTGGTTATCGATTAATTTACTCAATTTTCCCCGCCCACCATATCTGTGTGTGATAAAGAAATCAGGAGGATCCCAATCCAAATAGGGGCAATGAGCCATCATTACTGATATAAGTTCACTATGCTTCATTTTAAAACACAAGAGGACAAATATTAAGCTGGAATATGAACAAATGGAGGATAAAATCGATGTGGAGGCTGTTAAATGCTCAATTACACCGCCCTTGATTTTTACATGATTAAGAACACGAGCAGCTGACAAAGTTTTTGTCTCGTGGATTCTTGCTGCCGTGTCGATGTGATGTTTGTCGTAAATCTAAAGCAGGTGGTCTTAAAGTGTTAGTAACAGTTTGTGCTTTAAAGGAAGGATGTTTAGCTTCTGGTTTTAATCATAATCCAGGTCAGAAAGTAGATGCAAATTGTGCAAAAAAGCAGACTGACTGAGTGTTTATAAAAAGAATTAGTGGAGGGAGGCAGATAAGAGGTGCATTATGGTGAGGCTGCTGAGAAAGAGGTGAAGCGAGTGAAGATAGGAGGGGTGTTTGGGGACAAAGCTGATGTTTTCACCTGAGATCACCTGGGGAAGGAGGAGCTGAATCCCCTGACAGGCGGCTTATTTTAAACTGAAGCCACAGAGACGACGTCTGCATGCAGAAAAAAGAGAAAAGACTTCACCCTTGTAGTGCTCTTACAGTCATAATCACTACGAAAGTAATCATTCATTCATCATTCGTAGTCTAGGTTGTACTTTTATCATTAATCACAGAAAAGCAGTAATTAAAGATGCCTAATGGACGACTTCTAGTAAATCTCGTATTAATTAACAGTTAATTATTTTCACTGAGAGCTGCCTCTGGATACAAATCACAGGTTTGTTTTTACATTTGAATGAATCATGCTGCTTTTTATTCTGGAGGGACGTGAACTGAACTTTCAGAGGTGTTTTTGTGACAAATTGCTCATTTCTGTTGTGATGCACAGCGTTGTATTTCAGTCTCCTTCCTTTTTAACAAAATAATCTTGGATTGTCTGGAAGGTGTAAGTGGGGCCTGATTAGAGCTGAAATGATATGTCAGGAAATTCATAATATTGGGAGTCTCAACACAAATGTGAGTTGCATTGTGGGAGGTGTACTATCCTTTTTTCTTTTCTTTTTTTTTTTTTAATTATTATTTTGCTCCCTGTCTCTAATTTTAACCTTTGTTGTTCTTTTACCCATCTCTTGTAGTCCTCCAACCAGATGTCGAGTGCCACTTTAAATAATTTATCAAACATTTTCCAGTTTCTTCAGTGTGAACATTTGCTGCTTTTCTGTTTTAGGTTTATAAATTTGATGGCATGTTTGTCTCTGGGAAATTGTGATGGGTGCTGAAAACTGTAAATAATTACTGGTTGCAGGTTTATATTATATTTCAGTGTTAAAAACAACATCAGGCTTGCGTCAGTGTGACTGTTTCATCTGTTCTGCATCTCTGAACTCTGAAATTTTGTCTTACTCAGGTCTCTGTGGATGTTGAGAGTACGTGTGTGTTCATAGTTTTTTTTTTTTGTTTCGTTTCACCACCTTAGGTCTCCTGGCATCTCTACAGAGCACGCTCAGTAACCCCTCCCTGCAGTCGTCGCTAAGCAACCCCAACATCCAGTCATCGCTCAGCAGCCACTCCTTCTCAAACTCTTTGAGCTCCGCCTCCCTGCACTCGTCGCTCAGCAACCCCTCGCTGCAGTCGTCCCACAGCTCCTCCCCCTCCCTACCGTCCTCCCTCAGCAGCCAATCGCTGCACTCCTCCCTCAGTAACTCCTCCCTCCAGTCGGCTTCCAGCAGTAACCCCAGCTACAGCAGCGGCGTGGGCGGCTCCGGCTCCTGCTCCTCCTCCTCCTACTCGCCGCTGCTGAGTGGACAAGGCCAGCCGCCACTCAGCACGTCGCCGCGGAGACGGGCTCAGCTGTCCCCCCTCATCCTGCCCATGGGGGGGGAGTCACGGAGGCATCACTCCAAACAGTTCTCCCCCACCATCTCCCCCACCCTGTCCTCCATCACACAGGTAACCTACCTCCTCTCTCCGCATCGGTGCAAACACTCGCTGTTAGTGACTCGCTGTTCAGTTTACACACACACACACACACACACGTTTTTTTTGTTTTGTTTTGTTTTTTTTCGGCGTGTTCGTTTTTCTTTTAGATATTTTTGAGCATTGTTTTAGGGAGCTTGTGACTCAAGAAGTCAGCGAATGCTCCATGTAATTGTTATGCACTTGACAGTAACGTCTTGAATATTGAATCAGAGGAAAGTGTCAACAGAAATGGCAGAAGTTTGAGACAAAAAGATGTTTATACTGACAGTTTGATTTTAATCTGTCTTGAATTAAACCTGTTAATGCAGACTGAACATTTAGTCATTTAAGGTCTCATTAAAATCTGAATTCTGACCAAAGGTTCTGAAATCTTGAGCAGTAAAATACAAACAAGTTTCTGAGAGTTCGAAGAAAGTCAGCTGGACTTTCTAAAGATGTTTCACTTCTCATCCATGAAGCTTCTTCAGTTCTTCAGAGAGGTGAAACATCTTCTGGAAACTCAAGTCCAGCTGACTTTCCTTAAACTCTCATAAATAACCATGGCCAGGATTACTGAGAATAAGTTGTTTTGGCCAACCTGGAAGTTCCTCAACGTCTTTCTGGATGCTTATTTTTCACACCTGGTCACAATCTCTTTATCAAAGAGTGTCCATCTGTTTCTCTATATTGTATTTTTACTGCATATTTTGGATTCTGCCTTGTGATGAGGTATCCAGAGTTGGGAAATCATTTCCCTGAACATGCAAATAGAGTGTGAATCCTCTCAGACCAATCCTAACGTCCGACCCGTCCACAGGGCGTCCCTCTGGACACCAGCAAACTGCCCCTGGACCAGAGGCTCCCTCCGTACCCGCTCAGCCAGTCCCACCAGCACCAGCCGGGCTCCCACCAGCCTCTCCCCGGTCTGCAGGGCTCCCAGTCCGGCCAGCAGCCCTCTGCTCTGGGCCAGCTTCACCACCAGCAGCTGCACCGCCTCCAGCAGCCGCGGCCCAACGCGCAGCAGCAGCAGCAGCTCCACCTGCAGAACCTACGCAACACACACAACCAGCACATGCAGCAGCACTTTGGAACGGTAGGTCGCTGGGTCGAAGGAGAGGAGATTGTCCAGATTAGTAGATTATGTGGATTAGATAAAGATAGATGCATTTGTTCAACATACAATACATACACTCACCTGTGCAGTTCGGCTCATGTGGTGATTATTGCGGCTCTCTCTGCAGCAGCAGCAGAGGCCGATGGGGCAGCAGGTGAACGCAGCGAACACGCAGCTGATAAAGAACGAGAGGCCGATGGACCAGTGCGTTCAGAGCTCCTCGTCCTCTCAGTGTCATGTCAAACAGGAAACAGAGCAGCAGGCGGAGCAGCAGAGAGCCGGCAGCCTCCCTCAGCTCCAACAGATCAGCCACAACCTGGCCACAGACCTCTACAACGTGAGTAACTGTCAGAAACGCCCACAGCTGCTGATGTTTTACAGCTCCACTGAAACCAGAGCAGCAAAATCTCAAATCCTGCCGGTGCCCCCTGGAGTTGTCAGTGTTTATTACAGCCATGAGTTTGACAGAAAAAAAACAAACTCATGAAACTCTTACAAGTCTTACAATTTGTTTATTCAGGACAATCTGCCCTTAAAACTTTTACTCTTTTTGTGTACAAGTATGAATTTTGACCTGGTCAAAGGTCACCCAACAAATCATGAATGTCCACAGCAATCTTCAAGGCCATCAGACTATTATATCTTTAAATACCTCATCGTGAATCAAAGTGTTGTTTATCATGATTTTTGTCATCAGGGTTCATCCTCTGAGGAGCAGGAAGTAAGACAAAAAAAATTCAGTGTAATCTGGCCGATTATTGTACAAATTATTAGGAGATGTTTTTTTTCCCAGCTACATCCAACAGACATCAACAACCTTATTTTTTTTTGTCAACGAACCTCTGTGCTTACGCAACAGACTCGTCCAGCATGAAAAGTTATATAGTGTAAATCTGCACCCCGAAAGTCGCTTTATTCAACATTAAAATAAAATCAAGCATGCATGTGTGGTAAATTACATTTTAATATCTACAGTTTGTTTCTGCTGTTTATCCGGAGATCATAGAGATGGAGGATAATGTAATTTCTGCTGTTATAAATGTCCAGAGGAGTAAAATCTTTCCTCACAATATTAGAAACCAGCGCAGCATCTCAGCCTTGTGGATCTATAACTCAAACCGTGAATTTTATTTAATCATCTCTCCAGGAGACCACACCAACGCAGCCCTTTACTTTTTTTAATGCAGTGCTGTGTTTGGTCTGAACGCACAGTTACAAGCTACTGTTGAACTATGATTTGTGCTCAGTGGTCTCTAAATACCAAACTAATTAGTGAGGACTTTTTGGGTAACTCAGATTTGAGCCACAGTTTGTGTTTTATTACTGCAGCACAACTGGTTTCTCTGAACGTCACAAAAAAAGAAGCTTCGGTTAATTTTTTCTTCCCATAAAAATCATCTTCAGTTTTTATTTGAGAGGTATCTGCTGTTCAGACTTTCTCCAATTAGCATCAGCATACATGTAGAAGTGGACGACTTAGAAAACACACTAAATAAAGTTTATCTTCGTACAGGACAAGCCCTCATCAAAGGGGAAACGTTATGCAGCCGACCTTCAAAAACAGCAGTAACTTCTTGCTGTTTGACTCCAGATTCGACTAAAAAACCTCCAAACTTTGTCTAATAAGCAGCTTTAATCTGATTTGGCCTCCAACAAAAACACTGTGCCGTTTGCGGATGCCTTTGTACTATTTTTAGTGAATGGAAATGTCTTATTGGATTAGCTGATTCAATCATTTTTATTAATTCGGTCATGCTCAGCGTTCTCGCTCCGCCTGTACAAACCGGTTCAGTTGTGTAAGTCGGTTGAAGACAGTCATTTCTCCTGATTTACTGTTTGTCTCTTTTTCACATTTTTTCCTAAAGTATTGTTGTTGTGGCAGACATACAGCCCGGTATTTACTCAATTATGTGTTTGCGGGTGCCACTTAGCGACATGAGCACATGAGCTACCTCAGTTTAATCTCCTCTCAGATTCTGAATTTCACTGCTGCAAAAAGAAAAAACAACAAAAAAGTTTGTATTCATATTAAAGCTTTGATTATTTTTTAGAGCTTGTGCGACGTCGCCTCTCAGAGTTGGAGGTGTCGTGTTCATGTCTGTGACGTAATGCCGAAGTGAAACTGCACCTGGTGCTACTTCTGGAGGTTGGCTGAATAGAAGTCATTGTGTCCCGACAGGCTGAGATATCCGATCATTCAGCAAACAGACTTGTAATGTTGCAGCTTCAGGGATTTACCATGAATTTAACACAGAGATTACAGACAACACAGTGATTCAAGAGGAGGCTTAAACTTTGAGCATTAGTCTTTAATCTTTTCTCACTCTCACCGAATCAAACCTTTTTGACAGAAAAAGCTCAGCTGACACACTTAATTGCCAATTAAGCAATTAAGTTAAGACGGTCGGTCTCCTGATAACAACACGCAGCCTGGTTGTTCACACATTGTGCAATCTAACTGTCTTCATTAATCCTCCCAAAAGTCAAATAAAGCTTCAGTACATCTTTAGAAATTAAGACAGAGGGAGAGAACAGTAAAGAGAAAATGTTCTTGGTTTGTATTTTATTGTGGGTACTTAAATAAAAGTAAAATACAGATTCAACTTTAAGCGAAACTGAAGTAGAGGCCACAGACCAGAATCCTAAAATCATTGTCATGGTGAAAATATCCAACATGTCTGATCTGAAATTTCATTTTCTGTTGCTGTTTATTGTTTACTTGAACCTACTGAAGCTACGTATCAGAGAAAACAGAAATAATCTTCCGTAAGAGCAGTAACAGGGACACCGAAAGACTAAAAACAAAGACAAACTATGAATTAAATAATTTAAAAAGTAAGACTACAGAATCGTTTCAGAATCAGAAACCAAAGAAGAGAAAAAGGAGAGAAAATGTTTATTAAAGTCAGTTTAGGTTTCACTTCCTTTCATGCTGCGTGTAAACCAACTTCTCTCTCATGTTTCCCAGGATGCCTTGTTCAACTCTCTGCTGGACGACCCGTATCTGAGTCTCCAGCTCACGGGCAAATCCAACCAGCAGGTAAACGGCACACCTTCACATGATGTCATCACAAACTGTAAATAACACTGTCCGAAGGCGGTGTGATGTCACACGCTGGCGTCCAAACTGATCATTTTAAAACCCGGCAGGTTGTGTTTACAGGTGAAGAGCCGTGCCGAAGGCATCAATTTATTAAAGGTATTTTCTCTTCTCGGTAGTTTTTCATGATGTCAACGTGGGGGAGTCCGCAGCCGAGGGGTCGAGTTCATTCCTCATGTTCCTTCACAAATAAAGGCTCAAATGCTCAAAACTACTTTTTTTTAAAAAAGTATTATATATACTATATATATATATATATATATATATATATATATATATATATATATATACTATTTTTAAAATGTTTTTCTTCCAAAACAAAAGAAAGAAAACAGGCCTCCTCTCCTGAAAGAGTCTTTTATTCATAGAGCCCAATATCACAAATCAGTTTGCCTCAAGGGGCTTTACAAACTTACAACATATGACACCTTCTGTAATTAGACCCTCAACTCCCTGAAACGTCTCAATAAAAACAGAAATAACAATGGAAGAAACCATCAGGAAGAGCAGCACAGGAGGGATGCTTCTCCCAGGACAGGCAGGAAATGGATGTCGAGTGTACAGAAAAAAAATCCACAGTAACATCACAGTGGTACAGTCCGATAACAAACATGTAGATGATAAAGAAACTGAAGAAGTTGTGTCCAAGACGACATCGAGCAGCTTCAGGAAGTACAGGATACGAAGAACCCGATCACACCTCCTCCTCAGTTTCCTTTGTTGTAATGTGTGTTAGTAACTATGGGGCTCACCTCTGCACACAAACAGAAATGAAACACTAATGTGAGCTGATTTTGTCCTTTTCTGACTTTTGAGTTGGCCTCACAGTAGCACATCAGATGACTCGGAGAGAGAGTCGGAGCTTAACAGGAGCTCTGACGGCTCAGTCAGGTTTACTTTGGTTTACGTGTCTTTACATGGGTTTAGTTATTTGGACAGATATTTCTTCTAAACTAGATGATCTGCCAAGTTTAATAGTCAAGTGTCTCATGAATTGGCTCTGCTAAATCCCATGTTAGCCCAAACTCCAAAATAAAGTCTGGACCTAATGTGGCTTTGTTTTTTTAAGTAATAACAGAATAAAGTCCAGAGCTTTACAGACATTTGGATGTGAGAAAAACTAAAAATCCTGCATGCTCTCAGTCACTTTATTAATGTGGTGTTGGTCCTCAGACCTTCATCGGGTAAAATTTAAATAAATCTAATCTGTAAATGTTTTTAAATGGTTTTATCACAGTTTTTGATCTTATGCACCTTTGAAAAGAAGGAAAAATTAAATAAATCAGTTGTCCATGAGAGTAACTCAAAGCTTATTCTTACATTTTATGTTATGTTTTTATTATAAATATCTGTGTTTGAGAGTAAACCACCAGATCATTGAGTGAGGCAAAAATATATTCATAAATTAAAATACAACAAATAAAAAAAATTAAAAAAAAAGTAAAACCAATAATAATGAAATAAAAATTGATCAATGAATCAATGGAAGAGATTTAAAGTGAATCTGACGAGGATGTCTTTGATTTACTGTAAAAAAAAGAAAGAAGTGCAGGTGACCTTCCACCTGAACGGGATTTATTATATCTTATAACTCCAGAAATAGTTTTGGGTCTCTTGTTTTGTTAGAGAAACGTGAGAACACTTTCAGGTTCAGAAATTGTTTGAGATCTCGTCATCGCTGGTTAGAGGGAACATCTGCTGGGCGCACGTTGAAATACGCTTTAAAAAGATGAGGATGAGTCAGCAGTGACGATGGTAAAAAGAGAGCAGTGAACACGTCAAAGACTTCCTGCTGCTCTGTAATGTGTCGTACTTTGGATTTAAATAATTCTTCACGTCTTTTAGTTTCCTGTTTTAAATTTGGATGCTTTCTTCTTCAGTTCACAGTAGACCACCAGGGTGACTGTCTGTCTCTGAACCACGGCGGTCTGAGCTGCAGCACCGACAAGAACCAGTTCCCCTCCAACACCCAGGGGCCGCTGGACATGCAGGACCCCGGAGACCAGCAGCTCCTCAACAACCAGAACCAGAACTACAGCGGCGGGGACGGACGACACAATGTGCCCAACATCATCCTCACCGGTGGGCTTCAGATAGACCCGAGCTTCAGCACAGATAAAACAAAAGAATAAAACACATCAGGTTCATTTTAACAGTCAGAGGTTTTAAAAGTTTTCTGGACACAAACAGCTGTACGACAGCTTCTAAATGTCCATTTAAATCAGGAACTCTTTGATCAGAAATTAAACAATGACTGAATGTTACCTGATAAAAACCCAAAGGAGCTTCTTCATGGCCTCTGCCTCAATAATATAAAGCAATAATTGTAAAAAGGTTAAAAGTAGGTGAAGGGAAGAAATAAAAAACATGCAAAGAAAATGTGATCATGAGACAGAATAGAAAATATTCAAGAATTCAAAGATGCTCATCGCTCTGAACAGATGTGATCGAAAGCTTTATTTGGGACTCTGAAGAAACTGAACTCCCTGAAACAAACTGATGTAAAGTCTATTTACTGAACATTGTTCAAGAGCAGGTGTCCCAAATACTTTACAATAAAAAGACAACAAAACAAATAAGACATGAGCAACAAACTCATTTAAAGCAAACATCCACTTAAAAACAAAACTAAACAAAATAAATCAAACATGGGTTGGATTTGAACGTCACTTCCCCATCTTATATTTGTTTTTAATGTGATATTTATATTTCTTCATATTATATTCATGTTTTCTTAATGAAAATTGGCTCCACTAATGATCTCCACGTTTAAAGGATAATTCCATCGTTTTTTGTGTGTTTATCAAAACTTCAGATTCATAAATAAGCCTGACGGCAGATTTTAGCGATAGAAGAAGTTGTCGTCGTCGTGCTTCAGTTCTGTGTTTCTGTCGTTTGAGTTTCATGTCCCCCCCCCCTCTCTCTCAGGTGACTCACCTCCCGGTCTCTCCAAAGAGATCGCCAGCGCTCTGTCTCACGTCCCCGGCTTTGAGATGGACCCCTTCTCTCTGGACGACCCGCTCAGGATGGACCCTCTGGCTCTGGACATGCTGGACGGTGACCTGATGCTCGCCGACCCGGCCGTGGAGGACTCCTTCCGATCCGACCGGCTGAAGTGACCCGACCCCCGTCCCCCCCTCTGCTCCAGGAGCTTGGTGGGACTCGAGGAAGAGGCGGCCCCCTAAAACGAAAGGTGGGGAGTATCAGCGCCGCCCCTCCAGCTTCACCACTCCCCCAACCAGACGGTCTGCAGAGCGAGGTTTGGAGGTGACTTGGGAGTCCCCAAGAGTCTTTGTGTCAGCGGTGACGTCTCAGCGAAGGACCGAAGGAGGGGGAGTTTCTGTCAAAGGCACTTAACTGAAAACGCTCTCGCAATTCTTGAAGTCAAGAAAAAAAACAAGACGCTTCTCTTTTTATCGGCATTAGCTTGTACGAGTCTTATCTGCATGTTAATGAAAAATGCAAACACGCAGGAACAAAGTGCTCACGTGATGTCGGCTTTATGTAAGAAAAAAAAATAACCAGCAACGCTTGGAAGATGTTGAAAAGCATTATGCACCCCGAACTAAGCTTTCTGACTGTTCTCTGTTCCCTCCAGACGACGTGCGATTAGTTTGGATTATTTCACCCCAAACTGTCATCAGGTTCGCAAACAACCAACAGCCAGACGCCCAAACTGGAAACGTTTGGCTTCCTCTGCCACTTTGACGGGAAGTTAGCCATGACTTAGTGAACGTTTTCCTGCTCTGACACTCACAGATGTCAATGAATCAGCTGAAGTTAAAGGTCAGAGGTTTGGACGAAGCCCCCTCAGGAGAGCGTACGGCGCTTAAAACCCTCAATATGCTGCTGCTCTGATAATCACCGCGTGTCCAAGTGTCCCTTTAAAGCAGCTTTAAATGATCCTGATCACACAGGACGCTTCCTCCTAAACGCAGAGTTTAAACAGCTAAAAACTTTTAGTCAAATTAGATTTAAATATCAAATATCAGATGTCTGTGAATTTCTTATATGTTTCTGTCATTTGTTTCCTAGTCAGCAAAGTTTTGTTGATTTTTTTTAAAAAAATGCAGTCGTTAAAAGTAAGTTTGGTTGAAAAGTTTTACTTGTAGGTCAGTGCTTCTTAAAAAAGGAGTCATGACCCCCCCAAAGATACAGTTAAAGGAACTGTAAGAAACAAAATATTATAACCTTTTTAGTTTTTGTTAAAAACATACTGGAGCGTTTTCGGGACTCTTAAAAACTCTTTAATGAAACAGTCTGAGTGGAGTCACTGACTTTTATTTACTTTATTATTTTAATTTGTGATCAACCTGCTGCAGGTTATATAAATCATATTCATTGAAATCCTTCATCAGTAATTACATAAACCTCAGTGCTTTACGACGTCAACATGATCGGATGAAGAAGAAAGACAGGAAATCTCTGTTACACAAAGTTATGTTTGTTTTTTTATTTGTGTTTTTGCCTTTTTTTGTAGATGCTCGTTTCTCTTCAGACCTCCTAAAACACATAAATCATGTTTAAGTTTTATTTTACATGGTCACGAGCCAAAAAGGTCAGAAAGTCTAAAAATAAAAATCACCAGCTCTTTTTTGGTAATGAAATGAATCTTATTTTATTCAAAGTGACCTGAGAAATGAGAAAAAAAGCGTCCTGTGTGATACGATCAATTCATCTTTTAGTCGTCAGCGTCTCAAACATGCTGCCAGAGAAAAAAACATGCAAACAGTTTGTTGATGATTTCATCCTCGTTCGCTCAAACAGAGAACAGAAGAACGCTGACGAAGCATCCATGCACTCGCCTGTAGTCTCGTGTGATTGGCTGCACTTTTAACAGAAATGTATGCATTTCAACGATGAAGCTGAATGTGTTGTTGTTGATGAGCGACGGAGCGACTCTGGGTTTCTGCACACCTTTTATGTTACACGAGTCCAGATCGGAGGCGTGGAGGAGCCCCGACTCCACAAATCTGCGTCTCTTTTCCCGCTCAAACGTTTGCGCGACGGCTGTAGTCGCCCCTCAGGCTCGAGCTTTATCGCCCTTTCAGGTCACGTTTTTAAAGGGCAATCCCCCCCCCCCCCAAAACCACAAAGTCACAAATAGCTGACGAGACGTGTCTGAGGCTGCAGCTGACAATTGATCTGCCAATTATTTCCTCGATGAATTGATTAATGGTTTAATCTAAAAATGTCAGAACATCTTGTTTTATTCAGCCAAAAGTTCAAATCCCAGATATTTAAATTCAATGCTAAAGCAGAGAAAGATCTTCATGTTTACGACGCTCAGCTCAAAGAATATTTAGCCTTTTTTGACTGAAAGGAGAATCAGTTGATCGATTGTTTATCAGAGTATTCTAATTTTTTTCAGATCAAGCTCTGATCTAACTGATACAAGAGGATTCATCTGTTAACAGATAATGTTTGTAAAAGCTGTTTTTTCTTACATGTATTGGTACATTTTTGTAAAGTGAATAATTTCTGCGTCAAACATAGAAAACATGTTAAAGACACCAACAAACCGAATGTTTCCCTGATGAGTTGAGAAAATAATCAGCAGATTAATCAATAATGTAAACAATCACCAACTGCAGCCCCAATGATCACCTGTAGCCACGCCCGCCAGTGATGTCACAGTGTCCTGAAGGACACCTGTGCATCACTGCAGCAGCAGGGGCGTAAGGCTTCACTGCTACTGTTCCTGTTTTTTTTTTTTTTTTTTTAATCAAAAATATTACTTGAAGTTCATGATAAACAAAATAAAGTTATTTTGTCTGTCAGCTTTATAAAAACATCAAAAGCCTAAATGCAGTTCATGGCGGATTGCCCTTTAACCCCAGTCACTGTGATTGACAGTCCTTAGCCCCGCCCCCTCTGCCTGCACCTGCTGCACCTGTGTTTTCAGCCCCGCGAGGGGCGGAGCATCGCAACGTGTTTTTATGTAAGAAAAGTTTAAAAAAAGAAAAAACTATTAATATTATTCTGACTATAAAGAAGTTTTATTTTTTAATCCAAAGTGGTCTAAATCTGTATGTAAATAATTTCTCAGATAATATCTTTAAAAAATAAAAGACAGTATATTTAAGAGAAGAAGAAAATTTAAAAAACAGCTCGTAGAAGTTTCTGGAGTCAGTCAAGAGTTTTTGAACAACAGCTTGTGAAAATTTAGCTCCATGTCGTCTGCTGCCCCTCCTGAACCCCCCCATGTACCCCCCTTTATAAATGCTGTTTTCAGCTGTTTCCACTGTTTGGATGTGACTGTTGTTTGGACCTTTTTCAGTTTAAAGTTCAGCTCTTTAATTCTTCCTTTAACTCGACATTTATCAATAATCGAAAACTGGAAAAACTGAACTCAGTTTTCTCAAATATATTTTTTTTTTATTATGTCAGAAAATTGACAACCAGCAGGCGGGAAACAGCGACTTATTTTTAAGGATAAAACATTAAAATATACAAGAAACATTTAGATAAAATGAGGAGAAACTCTTAAAACGGTGATGAAACTTTATTTATTGAATTCTTTTTTTTTTAAATAGCAAAGGTCAGAAGTATTGATCAACATGGAAAAATATATTTATTATTATATTTATTTCAGTCATTTATTTCTTATTGTTTGAAAAGACGAAAAGAATAGAAATTTAAATAAAGTAAAAAATCTTAATTTTACGTTGGTTTTGACACAAAGTAGATTTTTCGAAAGCTGAATTCAGGTTGCCTGTTTTCTATTTTTATTGATTAAAAAGAGAAAATATACTGATCTTTATTTTTTTTATTATTATTATATTAAAGCAGTGCCTTGATTTGAGGTCATTGCAGGTCTGGAAAGTTATGGAAACAGCTCCAAGGGTTTCCTGGTGTGAGGATGTGATTCAGAGAGCGATGGAGGTTTTACAGGAAACGTTCTGTGATTAAAGACTGAAGAAACATCGGCAGGTTGGCGTGAAGACGATGAGAGTTTAGAAAGTCTGACTGAGTCTGACTGCTGCCCCCTGCAGGTCAGACCTCCACAGCGATTTTAGAGGTCAGAAACAGGAGAAGTCGTTTGTCTTTTCTGGGCTTCTGTAGGAAATCGAGTCAGTCACATTTAGTGTAAACAGCAGATTATTTCTTGGAGTTGTTGCTGAGTCCTCGAGTCCTTTCGGCGTCTTTGGCTTCTTGTTTCTGTGCTGAAGGAAGTTTCAAACTGAATTATATACCGAGCTTTTTGGGGGGTTTTGTGTTTGTGAGGACTGTTCAGATTCAGATTTCTGTCCTGTCGGCGCTGGCAGCCGAGCAGATTAACGTCTCGAGGCCGAACTTGAAAAAGAGTTTTTTTTTTTTTTTTTTTTGGATCACATCCGGTTTTATTTTGGCGAACCAGGAAGTGATTAGTTTAGTTTAAAAAAAAAAGAGGAGGGGGCGGCCATGTTGGATGGAAATGTTACTGAAGTTTGAAGCTCTCAGTTACGATCAGGGAGGATCAGTTTGTTATTTCTGCAGTTTGCTGGTGAAAAGTGTTTGTGCGTCAAACTGATTTCACGTCCACGTTAATTTTAGTCACTTTTTTCAGCTTCAGCATCGACGAACAAAATCAGCTTGTAAAGAAATAAAAAACTTCTTTAATTTCATTTTTTCTAACTGTAAAAATTCTTTTTAAGGGATTTTTGTTCCTTTAAAACAAACTGAACTTCACCTTTAAAGATCCGTCTTTTAATTTTTACGTCGTTTATTAATTTTTTTTAGAAGGTCAAAAAACTAATTATTTAAAAGAAACATCCCATAATACACCCATCTGTGTTTTCCTGTTTGTAATACTGATGTCATCCTTTCTGTGTGTGTGTGTGTGTGTGTGTGTGTGTGTGTGTGTGTGCATCTTGCCATTGTTATGCAATAAACATGTTAACATGCAGTTCCAGACTCTGCCAGTAGAGGGAGCTGTTGACCAGCGAGGTAGAGAGAGTGTGTGTGTGTGTGTGTAGGCGCAGATTAGGGATCAGTTAAAGGCCATATTTCATATTTTTTCATATTTTGTATTGATGTATATTAATTGCTCTCATATTCTTAAAGTTGTTGTTAGTTTTCATGTTTTTTTTTTTTTTCGGCTCCGTTGAATAAATTCGTTCTGCATCTTTTTGCTTTGTATTTGAATAATAAATTGACTTTTGTTGTATTCAGATTTTTATTTGAACCTTGTAATAAATAACCAGGGAATGTTGAGTGTGTTGTACATATGAAAATGTTTTCAAGGTGCTTCTGAAGCTAACAGGAGAGATTTTTAAAGAAACTGTACCTTCACATTATTTTCCAGAAAATAAACAAATGAAACCTGGAACAACTTCGACTAATTGATTCATCCGCTAATCGATTATTGGACTGATCGATTTAGATCATTACAAACACAACAACACATTGAAAAGTAACTAAAGCTGTCAGATAAATGTAGTAAAGTAAAAATGTCATAAAAGAAAAGACTCAAAGTAAAAGTACTTCAGATATTTATTTAATTACAGTACTGAGTAAAAGTGATACTCCTGATACTGCAGTAAAACATTTCTATCAAAACATACTTCAGCTAAATATACAGAATGTACTGCAGTGTGGTGTCAGTATAAATGTACTATAGTTCAGTTTATTATTTGAAAAAAGTGCAGTACACTGTATTTATATATAAAAAATACTGCCGGTTTCTATAGTTTATTTTAAATTATAACATGAACATAGAATTTCTGCACTATACAAGTTTTTATCGATATAGTTGAGTATATTTACATATAAGTCGACTGCACTACATTTTTAAAAACAATATTAACACGTATAATGCAGAGTAATATTCACAGTATTTAAACGTACTGAAGTTATTGTTGGTATTTTTTTTTTACTGTAGTAGACTGAATTACTGTGTTTATACTGAGAACTTGTTATTTTTATTGTTGCATTAGATTGAGATGATGAAGATGAAGCGGTGTGTATTTAAACATCCAGCTGCAGGAATCCACTGACAGCTGCAGCTGCATCATCACACACAACCATACCGGAAACACATGTGATCAGGCTCCAAAATAAGAGCACAGTCACATTAAGTCATTTAAAGTCATTATTTAAGTCAAAAGTATAAAATAAACATAAAATAGACAATATAAAGTAGACTGTAGTATCAAAAAAGATTAAATTAAATGTGTACAATATGACTTTTGGTTAAAAGAACTGTGAAAAAATGTTTTCTATAAAGTAAATATTTATACTTTTCTTTGCACTACAATTATTTGATAACTTCAGTTACTTTACAAATTAAGATTTTAGTCATAAAACTGAAATGATCAGTCAATTAATCAATAAACCGGTTCACAGAAAAGAAACAGGACATTTTCCTGCTGCAAGTACTTTTAATACTTAAATTACTCTTAATACTTAAAGTACTTTCACTTATATTTTCATTGCGGTATTTGTAATCTGATTACCTCTGACCATCACCAGATTAAAGGTTTGGTTCAGGTTTTTTTTTTCAGCTGCAGGTTTCAGATCTGATCGATCGTGCAGAGCCGCTGACGGAGCAGAAGCAATCAATCGTATTGATCAGTTGGATCTCACTGATTCTCCTGCAGGGCGGCAGCTTTCATCGAGAGGACGTCGAGGTCACAACGTTTACATCACACACACACACACACAACACAATGATGTTTAATGATAATTCTGATATCATTAAAAGCAGTGGTAAATAAATAAAAAAACAAAGACATCTCTGACTCCCTTTTCTCAACCTCACACCTTATTATTGAGTATATTCATAATACTTCTGTACTTTTTACTGAAGTATGAGTTTAAATAAATTCATTTATTCTCCTCGTTTGTGATGGAGTATATATTATTTTTTTAAAAAATGAGTAAAATTCATCTTTTATTGTGGAGGTCTCCTCAGCAGGCCTTTTATTGTGGAGGTCTGATTAAGAGGTCTTTTATTGTGAAGGTCCTCTCAGCAGGTCTTTTATTGTGAAGGTCAGGTCTTTTATTGTGAAGGTCAGGTCTTTTATTGTGAAGGTCCTTTTATTGGAACAAGGTCTCAGCAGGTCTTTTATTGTGAAGGTCAGGTCTTTTATTGTGAAGGTCAGGTCTTTTATTGTGAAGGTCCTCTCAGCAGGTCTTTTATTGTGAAGGTCAGGTCTTTTATTGTGAAGGTCCTCTCAGCAGGTCTTTTATTGTGGAGGTCCTCTCAGCAGGTCTTTTATTGTGAAGGTCAGGTCTTTTATTGTGAAGGTCCTCTCAGCAGGTCTTTTATTGTGAAGGCGCGCCCCGGATGCAGTATGTCGGTGTTGTCGGTAGCTCGTCAGGCCGCAGCGGCTCCGCAGCAAACATGGACGTCACATGTGAGAGACTGACCTAAACATGCTCCTTCCGTTACCTGCGGGACGAACCAGCACCGACAGACAGGTAGGAAACGCGTCACGGCGCCGGTACCGGCCGCTCCGACGGTCGGCCGCAGCGGGACCGGGACGGACCGGAGCCGGGCGCGCCGTCCTGCGGCTAACGCGGCGAGCTAACGGACGGAGAGCGGCGGCTCGGCGAACCGGGGGGGGACCCGTTAACGGACACGGACCGAGCAGCGCCCGGTGACGTCACGACGAACGAACGCCCGGTGCGGGTCTGTCTGATGCGCGTGATGTGTCGGTGACGTCGAGCACGCGCCTGAACGAATTTTTAAATAAATGATGTCACCTGTTTAAAATGCACGCGAGGACAGGTCGGTCCAGGTGTGACAGCGAACCGGAACCGAGAGAAACCAGGACCGAGACCGGGACCGGGATCAGGTCTGCGTCCGATAATGGAACCCGGTGTGTGTGTGTGTGTGTGTGTCGGATCGATCAGTCTGCTGCAGTAATAAAATCAATAATCATCATTAAAATATTCCAATATTCTTTATTTATCACCTTTAATTTATTGTCTCATTGATTAAACCTTCATGAGAGTGATTAACAGCGACAGACAGTAACTAAGTACTTTTACTCGAGTACTGCACAAATATGACGTATTTTCATTTTACTTTGTACTCCACGAAACCTCAGAGGGACAAATTTACTTTTTCCTCCACTTCAGTTATTTTACTGATAAACTGCTGAACTGATCAGTCAGTTAATCAATAAGTCGATTGGCAGAAATGAATTTAAACAGGATCAATTCCTGACGGTTTGTCTAATTTCACTGTTCAGGGTCAAATAAATGTTCTCTGTCTCGGTGGTGGTCCTGGTCTCGGTGGTGGTCCTGGTCCTGGTCTCATTGGTGGTGGTCCTGGTCTAGTGATGGTCTTGTTGGTCTGGTTTATGTTGGTGGTCCTGGTCTAGGTCGGTGGTGGTCCAGGTTTATGGTGGTCCTGTAGGTCTATGTGGTGGTCCAGGTTTATGTGGTGGTCCAGGTCTATGTGGTGGTCCAGGTTTATGTGGTGGTCCTGTTGGTCACGGTCCTGGTGGTGGTCCTGGTCTTGTTGGTGGTCCTGGTGGTTGGTCCAGGTCTATGTGGTGGTCCAGGTTTATGTGGTGGTCCTGGTCTCGTTGGTGGTCCTGGTCTTGTAGTCCTGGTGGTCCTGGTCTGGTTGGTGGTCCTGGTCTTGTTGGTGGTCCTGGTCTTACGTGTGGTGGTCCTGGTCTTGTGGTGGTCCTGGTCTGGTCTAAATTGGTGGTCCTGGTCTTGTTGGTGGTCTGGTCTGGTGGTCTGGTCTCGGTGGTCCAAGTGGTCCTGGTCTAGGTCTCTGGTCTGGTCTTATGTGGTGGTCCTGGTCTCGGTGGTGGTCCTGGTCTTGTTGGTGGTCCTGGTGTGGTGGTCCTGGTCTCGGTGTTGGTCCTGGTCTCATTGGTGGTCCAGGTTTATGTGGTGGTCCTGGTCTCGTTCGTGGTCCTGGTCTCGGTGGTGGTCCAGGTTTATGTGGTGGTCTCGGTGGTGGTCCTGGTCTCGGTGGTGGTCCAGGTTTATGTGGTGGTCCAGGTTTATGGTCTCGTGGTGGTCCTGGTCTCGGTGTTGGTCCTGGTCCTTGGTGGTCCTGGTTTGTGTGGTGGTCCTGGTCTCGGTGGTGGTCCTGGTCTTGTTGGTGGTCCTGGTCTCTTTGGTGGTCCTGGTTTGTTGGTGGTCCTGGTCTATGTGGTGGTCCTGGTCTCGGTGTTGGTCCTGGTCTCATTGGTGGTCCAGGTTTATGTGGTGGTCCAGGTATGTGGTGGTCCTGGTCTCGTGGTCTCAGGTCCTGGTCTCCAGGTTCCAGGTATGTGGTGGTCCTGGTCTCGTTGGTGGTCCTGGTCTCGGTGGTGGTCCAGGTCTGGTCTGTGGTGGTCCATGGTGGTGGTCCTGGTCTCGTTCGTGGTCCTGGTTCCGTGAGGTTTATGTGGTGGTCCTGGTCTCGTTCGTGGTCCTGGTCTCGGTGGTGGTCCAGGTTTATGTGGTGGTCCTGGTCTCGGTGGTGGTCCTGGTCTTGTTGGTGGTCCTGGTCTCATTGGTGGTGGTGGTGGTCCTGGTCTCGTGTTGGTGGTCCTGGTCTTGTTGGTGGTCCTGGTCTTGTTGGTGGTCCTGGTCTTGTTGGTGGTCCTGGTCTTGTTGGTGGTCCTGGTCTTGTTGGTGGTCCTGGTCTTGTTGGTGGTCCTGGTCTTGTTGGTGGTCCTGGTCTGTTGGTGGTCCTGGTCTCGGTGGTGGTCCTGGTCTATGTGGTGGTCCTGGTCTCGGTGGTGGTCCTGGTCTTGTTGGTGGTCCTGGTCTTATGTGGTGGTCCTGGTCTCGGTGGTGGTCCTGGTCTTGTTGGTGGTCCTGGTTTATGTGGTGGTCCTGGTCTCGGTGGTGGTCCTGGTCTTTGGGCTCGTGGAGTATTTTAACAGAGTATCAGTACTTTTACTGAAGAATCTGTGCTTCCCTCCTCTGGCTTTAGTCCTTTCTAAAAGTCCTCCATGTTTGTAGTTTTGTGGCAGAGTTCAGGTAAACGCTTCACATTTTCACGTTAAATGCGGAACATTTCTTTTTATTTAACTGAGCCACACAGGTGATGAACAGAAACATTTCAGGGTCTGCAGCTTTCTGATCAGCTGAGCGTAGTTTAGTTTATTTTCTTTCAGGTGCGAGCAGCTTTACACCTGAACTCAAAAACCTGAAAACTTTGCTCAGTTTCCGTCCGTCTCCTCGGAGCCCGTCTGCAGACTGAAGGTGAGCTCGTCTGCGTCTCGTTGAAAACTCTTTGAGCTGAACTTTCTGTGAAAAAGCAGGAATTTGTTTGCTGCCGCTTCACGTTTGAGAATCAGAGTTCAGACTGTGAAAACGAGAAAACTTGTTGAAACAGCTGAAACAAGACTTTTTATTTTCACTTCCGCCTGAAATATCAGCCTCCGTCTGCAGAAACTCTTCAGGTGGGAATCATCAGTCACTTCGATTTGATTGTTAAAAGACTCTTGATGCATCTCAGGTTTGGATTTCTATACATGGTTTATTTTTCTCCATCAGTGCAAACAATCAGGCGAAACTAAAACCTTTTTATTTAAACATTTTTGTGACGATGAACAGCTGCATTAAATATTCACTTTCAGTGTCATCATGATGAGACTCTTGTAGTGCAACACATTTTTATACATCAAAACTAAACATTCATATTAAAAATAAAATTTAAAAATAAAAAATAATATTGCACATGACTCGTATGCAGGAAAACGTGTCCAAACATCTGATTTTAAAGAAGCCGGCAGTGGATTTATTTCTTTAGTCTGCTCTGCTTCGTTGTGATGCATCATGGAGTCGATTATTTCCCACACCTGGAAACTGTGCTGTCGTCCTGTTAGTGACACAAAAACTTTATTTATTTAAGAAATTTACAGAATAAAAGAGTCAAATAACAAACCGGCAGAAAGTTTGTGTGTGACAGCAGACAGAGAAGAGATCCAGGCCGCAGAGACTCTGATGAGCCCGACGTTTCCTCTCAGGTCGTCTCGTGTTCGTGAAGCTGGCGGCGGCGTGTTGCCTCTATGAATTATGGGACATTTATTTTCCTCTGGAGGCCTTTTAACAGCGGGAGGAGTCGACCGTCGAACACATTAAACATCTCTGAGAGGATTTAACCAGCAAGAACGACACGAAGGATGAAGAGCTGCTGCTTCATCGTGTCGTCTCTCAGATTCACCTGCAGCAGCTTTCAAAAGTTTGAAAGCAGCTCGCTCAACTTCACACCTCTTAAAACGTCCTCAGGAAACGTTTCAGTCTCAGCTCGTGGTTTTCTAATCTCCGTCTGCTCTGAGAGAAAAGCTCTTCAACAGACATTTCTCTCAGCTGCTGCTTGAAGAAATGAACTTTAAAAGAGCTCGCCTGGTTCAGATTTGAGAAAACAGCAGAAACAGCAGAAGAAAATATTCCGTTTACAGTCTGATAAAACAGAGAAAAGCAGAATAACTTCAGATTTTAGAAGCAGGAAAGGAATAATGTTTGCTTCTTTCATCTTTAAACATCAGATATATGGTGATAAAATATGGCGTTACTGCACAACGACTACACTTCATTTTCATACCTAAAGTTCATTTTCCTTTTATGTAATTAAGGACTTTAACTTCACTTGTAGTGGAGTATTTTCTCAGTGTGGTGTGAGTATTTTTACTGAGGAGGTGATCATCTGATTTAATTCATTCAGAGGCTCCGGTTCTCTCGTGTTTGGTTGATTGAAGGTTTCCTGTCAGTTGAAACAGAGAAACACACACCGGCGCTGGGAAACGTGTTTGTTTTGTGTCGGCGGCTGCGGGATGCCTGAGATCGCTGTCGGGACGTGTCGCCTCTTGTAAAGAATGTGTCGCTGCAGAGAGAAGAGCGACGGCCAACGACCTCCAGGGTGTCTGAAGGAGAAAGATTTAAAGTTATTAGCACAACGTGAAACCTGCCGAACGTTTGAGATCAGCTGAAGGATGAAGTGATGAACTGTTCCTTTATGTGCTGACAAAACTCTTCTTCAGCCAAATACTTTTACTTATTGTGGAGTATTGTCAGTAAAGTATTGGTACTTTTATTTGTATTGGAGTATTGTCAGGGTAGTATTGGTACTTTTACTAAAGAGATCTGAATATTTCACACTCTGGCTTTCGTCCTCTCACAGACTCCTCCATGTTTGTAGTTTTGTGGTAGAGTTTAGATAAAAACTACATTTTTAATATTAAACATAGTATATTTCTGTGTATTTAACGCCCTTCGGTTTAAGTTTTCCTTCACTGAATCACAGATGATGAACAGAAACATGAGTCCGTCTGATTTCATGGTCTCGGGGCTGCTAAATGAGCTGTTACATCAACAGACTCGCTCCTCGATGTTCCTCCTGCGCTGCGTTCACTGACTCTTTTTTTAAGGGAGGTTACGCAACATCCTCAAAGGGCTGCGTTTGACAAAATGGGGGCTCCTCAAAGTTCACAACTCTCTGAGGACCTCAACACGCCTTTTAAACATTTCTGACACTCGACGTCATGAGTGTTTCGTAAAGGGTGTGTTCACATGCAGCACGTTGTCTTTGGAGTGAGAGGCCTTTTGTTCTCTCTGCGGTTTCTGTCCTGAAAACGTGGAAATCATCTCATTTAAAGGACGAATCAGATCATATTCACGATTTTTATTTTTGATGCAAAGTCCAACAGTGTGTTAATCCGCCTCAGCTGACGACCTGTCTGTGGCTCTCAGCTCTCATTGAAGCCACAAAACTGTCGAAACACAAATATTTAATTTCATCAGTTCATTTAAAACAGCTGATAACTTTTTATCAAACAAACAGGAGGAAATAGAGCGTTTGTTGAGGGACTGTTTTCAGCGGCGGATGAATCCACATTTGATGCGGTGCTCTGTGTGTGTGTGGTTGAATCAAAATTAACTACAGTGTGTGTTTTCATGGTGACGAAGGTACATTTTGCCCAGTGTGACGGTGTGGTTGGTTGGTGGTGGTGCTCCGACCCCGTGACCTCTGACCTCTTCACTGCTGGTTGTCTTGTTGTGAGTTTAAACTGATTCTGTTGTTGACGTCGTCGTATTTCACTTTGTACGACTGCAGAGGACTTGAAAGTGAAAATCGTGAGAGTGTGTGAGAGAGTGTGAGAGTGTGTGTGTGAGTGTGTGTGTGTGTTGCTGCCAGCAGCCGGCCTCCGTCCTCAGCCACCATCTGTGCCTGAATACTGCTGAGCTTTCTTTCTGCTCTGCTCCGCCTTCAGACACGTTATTATTATTATTATTATTATTATTTGTAACTTGACACATTCATACACATTAATATTTCATATGTGTTTCAGGGTAACAGTTTTATTCGTTCTTTTAGAGGAATAACTGGATTTCTTTAGAAATGTACATCTATATAGTTCACTGTCCTTTTTTATTTTCATTCAATGTTCAGTGTCCATCAGCAGAAAGTTTCTGCGCCTTTAAATGTCAAATTTGCTCGAGTAAAAAATGACTATTTTTCTTTGCTTGAGTGTTTTATTTACACGTTACTTTCTACTTTTACTCCACTAAACTAATAATAAATCATTTTACTGCACTACATTCATCTGACAGTTTTAGTTACTTTATTAAGATTGTAACACAAAACACATGAGGAGTTAATAAAATCTGATGCTTCGTTATAAATTAAATGATCCAACAGTTTGTATAAATACAGCTGAAACTCTTCTGATGATGGTTGAAGTGATTTTTTTTCCTCTCAAATCATTTAATCTTCTCAGAAGTTTCAGGTTTTTCAGGTCTTTCCCTCTGAATGAAGGACAGCAGGCACAGGGGACACTTTATTTTGAAAGGTACAGTTTACTGCGTATACTTGGACTTTTACTTGAGTAATATTTGTAATTCAGGACTTTTAACAGTGTTTTTACAGTGTAGTATTTGTACTTTTACTGCAGTACAGGATCTGAATACTTCCTCTGTCACTGCACTCCTGCTTTTTGCTGATCTTGCAAACCTCCATCAGCCACCTTGACCTATCCTGCGTCCTCACACACACACACACACACACACACACACACACACACACACAACCACAGACACACACACACACACACTCACACTGGGTTTTGTGTTGAGATCCAGTTTCAGGATGTCCAGTAAAAATCCTTCGGCAGCAGTTTGAACAGTCGTCCATCTTTCACCCGTCAACCCTCCTGAGTCTTTTTTATTTTAACATTCAGAGCAGTTGAGAACACAGAAACAGACCTGCTGTCTTTTTATTATCAGATCATGTAGTTTCATAGCGGCACCTCATCAGAAATGAAGTAAATTAAATAAAATAAAACATCAAACTTCATGATAAAAGGACGAAGGAAGTATTTAAGAAAAGCAGTTGTCTTTTATTTACTGATTGATTTAACAAGCGTGTTGGATGTTTACACCGTCCTCGAGTCATCAAAATGATCCCAGCATTTCTCTTTAATTTACACCATTATTTCTCTTTAATTCTGTTTTTATCAGGAAATAATAGAAACACGTAAATACAGATCACCAGCAGCTCTTTGAATAATAGTCAGTCCACCACTTTAATACAGACCGAAACTTAAAGCGTTTAGTGGATGTGTCGACAAAACCCCGCAGAACTACAAACTTTCCCATCAGCCTCAGCGGTGCTCTGTGTTTACTGATGATAAATGAATGTTATATCACATTATAAGCATGTAAACATGATAAAAATCTATAAACATCTGCATGTTTTTACTGTGAATTTTAAGCCTCAAGCGTTGCTGTGTCTCAGTCCAGTCTGACAGATTTAGATTCAACTTGGGAAACTGGGAAACTAATCTATAAAACTCTTACTCTTAAAAATCTCACTGAAGTTCTGATACACTCGAGGAATATGGAAGAATATTATCATTTAAACAGTTTTGCAGTCAGTTTAGTTCTTAATGTTTTGTTGTATTTCTTCTCATATGGAGAATATTGAACAGTTTATATAAAATTAATCAGCTCTGGTCGTGACACTTTCTGCAGTTCAACATGTAAACGTGTGTTAAACAGCTCTTTAAAACTCACGACCCAAAAGACCACGAGTGTTAAATCTATAAATGTCCTGTGTGTCTGTCAGCTTCCTCCTGTTTGTTTGTTTGTTTGTTTGTTTAACTCTGCTGTTGTTTATATTATGGACGTGGCATCATCATCAGCACATGTGAGGTCATTTTTGGAAACCGGC
Source organism: Scortum barcoo (assembly GCA_023238725.1). Taxonomy (NCBI): domain Eukaryota; kingdom Metazoa; phylum Chordata; class Actinopteri; order Centrarchiformes; family Terapontidae; genus Scortum; species Scortum barcoo. The sequence goes on along the minus strand of CM041546.1, from coordinate 1,398,293 downwards.
TGTGCCCCCCCTCCCGGTGCTGCCGTTCATAAAGTGAGCCGGCGCTCTAAAAATAGATGACAGATATTTAAATCTCCTTCAGGAGTCTGCGGCCGTTTCAGCTCCTCCACTTTGCTGTTTACCGCTCGGCCGAGAGACATTTCTGGTTTCCAGGAGCTCGCTCTGAGTTTACGGAGCTTCATAAACCGTCCCAGTAGGCCGACTTCACCGAGGAGGCTTTAAATGGCTCAGCATGACTTTAGTTTTTCTGAGACGGTGCACGGAGGCCTCAGACCCCCCAGACGCTGTCAGAGCAGGAAGCACGTCGCCACAGCGGCACAGCACCATGACTCAGTATTTATATCCAAACTCTGCATTTAGTTAAACGTATTCATGAAGGACGGAGACATTAAAGCTCCTTTTATTCCTTTTTAATGATCATCAGTGTAAAAACAAAACACTGACTCTTGACTTTAAAGATCCAACAGTTAAAGAAACAAGACGTATGTAAAACTATCAAACAAGGATGAAATAATAATAATGTCACACATTTACTGTGATTTTAAATAATAAATTATTATCGCACTTTTCAGGGGAAATCTGTTAAATGGCACACATGTTGATGTGTTTTATTGTAAGTAAGTAAAACAATGAAATATATCACAATCATAATCAGGTTTATTGCCAAGTAGGTTATCATATATTGGTACAAAAAATAAGAACATAGTTAGTAGAAAAATACAAGGTCAGAAGTATAAATTGGACAATATTATGAAGTAGACAGTAGTATGAATAATATAATAAAGAGACATTATGACATCTTTAAATGAAAGAACTGTGCAGAAATGTGCAAACAGGTTTTCTATGTTTGTGCAAAATTTCACAGATTTAACTTTAAAGAATATTTGCAAAGTGCAAAGTAACAGTCAAATATGTGTATTATATTAACATGGAGACACAGTTGAGGATATACCAATAATAATAATTATCTTATTATAGAAAGAAACTGAATAGTATTGCTCTTATTGCACTCTGTCTCTATAATCATTGTGGAGTTGGACATAATGAGTGAATGATGGTCAGATTAAAGTGAAGCAGCGAGTTAAAACATGCAGGAAAGATGCGCTGTTTGATTTTAAAATGAAACTAGTGAAAGAACTGTGGTTTCCTGCAGTCAGAGAAACGCCTCACTGAACAGCAGCTCGACACATATCGAAACTAAAAGACTGCAAAGGAAGTTGTTGTTGTGCAAACATCTTTTCTTGCAAACGTGATGTTTGGGATGAAATGAGCCAGGTGGACTCTCAGTTCTTCTTTTACAGGAACAGCTGCTGCTCATGGTTTACCTTTTTAGCGATTTGATGACTTTTTCCTCTCCCTGGTTTTTCTCATTTCTCTGTTACATCCACAAACGCTGCTTCTTTGTCTCCTCTTCTGAAATCTGAAAATATATGTTCTCTGTTCGGTTTCATTTACAGAAATAGATCAAACTATTTGAAGCTGAAGATCTTGTAGTAAAGATTTTTTAACCTGTTTTTATTAAATGTGATTCAGTTTAATCAAAGTGTCACGTAGCTGCTTCTCTGACATTAAAACTACAGAAATAATAATAATGTTAATAAAATGCCTTATTGACCCACTTTCCTTATTTATTTCATGTAATTTACAGACCTACTGACTTTACTTCCTCAGCGTTGCCTCAGTATTTATTTATTTCTGTTTAACTGAGCGACAGAGCCTCGGGCGGGTGTTTCCGTTATTCTATCATGTGACTCCAGCTGGCGGTGATGTCATTGATAATGCTCTCATTGAACGTGTAGAGAGGCGATGTCAGTCGCTACGTGTTGCCGTGGCACCCGGAGGAGACAAAGAGTCACTGTGGTCCACGACCCCCCCAACCAACACACACTGATAACACACACACACAGATAAACACACGTCCCTGCAGTGTGTTTGTGGTGGGGATGTCACCTCCACTTCTTCGTACAACAACCTCTTTTCCGCTCTGTCCTTCCCCCTCAGATGCACTTTTCACCGACTGTGAAACTGTAAAATTTGAACGCTCTATTTCTCTCCTTCGCAGCACCGCTCACTTCCTGTGGCAGCTTTTCAAACTAACTGTCAAAAACTCGGCCTAAAGATCCGGACGGACAGCACACGGAAAGACTCTCTTGGCTTGCTCGCTGTTCAGTTATTAAAAATGTTCGTACCTGGTGATGTAGTTGCTGTTAGAGATGACTTAAACATTTCGTCCATCCTCTTTGTCAGAATATTAAACAGACCTCATCACCTACAGCTCACCAGATAGTGGTCAGTTTGTCATCAGACTTCCTTAATTTAGCTGTGACACTTTCAGTGCCAATCAAATTCTTATGAAAGTGTTTTATTTTATCTTTACATGCAGATCTTTAAACTGAAGTCTCCTCATCGCAGGTTGTGGCCTTTGGGTCAGATTGTTTGATTTGAACAATCACAGCTGATTGATTTGACTCTTTAAGGCCTGAAGATGTCGGACTAAATGTTTTTTTTAAACTGAGGTTTGACTGACTTCATTCCTTTTTAAAGCTAAATTTAACGACCCCTTTAAATTTATCTGGTGACCGCTCGTCTCCGCCAGGCTCCTCGATCAAAACGGAGATCGTAGCTGGTGAATAACTGGACAAAACACAACTTTGGACACGAGTTCAAAATAAAATAAAGTATTTTTTACTCCAGATGTTCAGAAGTATGAGCATTAGAAGAGAAATGCTGTTGAACCAAAGAGCAGCGGGTCTTTATCTTTTAGAGAAACTGAAGATGATTTTAGAGTTTTTTAACCATTTTAGTTCAAACTAGTGCAGCTCTGAGCGGCGGTTTGTTGCTCTGTTAGTTGAAGGTTTTAATTACGATGCACCTGGAAAGTCTGCGTCCCCATTTCCACATTTAACCACCCAGTGTGAACGCTAAAGCTCCCGTGTTATTGATAATATCATTATCAAGACTCCATGTTCTAAAGAAGAAGAAACCTGTTGGGTTTCAGTGAATTTGGCCTTCAGAAGTTGAGCGTGGAGAAACGTACAATGAAAGAGTTGTGCCAGTTTCAGAGGCGGAGAAGTGGATTCTGGGAAACCACAGCTGGTGCAGGTCTCAGCAGCCGTTGTCGGCTTCATTTGATAAAGTTGAGAGAGACTTCCTCTCAGGCTTCTCACTTCCTTTTTACAACAACCCTGCTCGGACAGTTGGAGGATTATTTCAGTACTTCTGCTTCAACTTAACGTGTCATTTAAATAAACAAAAGTACCTGACATCTGACATTTCCTGCTAAAATAGCACCGTTATTAACACGTTTCTGTGGAAATGCACATGATGTCAGTGTACATGTACAGGACGTTCTTCAGTACATGAATGGTACATATTTTTATTCTGAGAGGTTTTTTGGAAGAGTTTTAGAAAAGAATCGAACTTTATTGTAACAGCAGAGCAGCACATTTGTCTTTTTTCGCACCAATAAAAAAGACAGTAATAATCATAAAACAATAAAAGTAAAAAGATAACAGTGCACATCCATAAATCATCAGCAGTGTATGTGAAAAATGAGCTGGAGTAATACGTCTTTATGAACTCGCAGCGCAGAGATGCTTCATCGTTGTTTGTTTATTATGTTGATACATGTTGAACATTATTCCTCATACAGACGGTGAGATATTAAAGTTTAAACCAACATAAAGTGTGTCAGTGAGGTGTTGGTCCTCCTCCAGAACAGCTTAAATGGTGCAGAGATCCTTTGTGTTGATCTGTAATTCACATTTCAGCCTACAAAAGCAGAGATGTGGAGTTCCCCGAGGCTCCATCCTCGGGCCTCTTCTGTTCAACATCTGCAGACGGGTAACACATTAAAGTTTAAACCCTGATAAAGTGTCAGTGAGGTGTTGGTCCTCCTCCAGAGCAGCTTCATTGATTCTCCGAGTGTGTGAACTCTCCTGGAGGGATGAACACATTCTTCCAAAGATATTCCCTCATGTTGGTGTTTGATGATGGAGGTGCAGAGCATCTGATCTGATGTTCATCCTCATGAAAACATCCAGTGACATTCAGAGCTGTTCTGCAGTGTCACATTCAGAATAGTAAATCATTTTCTAACAACCTGATGAAATGCTGACTTAAGTTTTATTTGACTCACAGAATCAAATTTTTCTACCTTCACCACCACAGAAACAGCAGACAAACACACTCTGCAGGAAATAACCAAATCAGTTTGTGTCATATGACCTAAAACCATCTCGTGCTGCTGAATTTCAGATGAACAAACCACAGAGACTTTAACATTACATCACATCTGTTTGCTGTGACGACACGGCGGGGCGTCATGTTTTCACCTGACTCGGATACAGAGCCGTAATGTCACCCTCCTCTGGGGCAGAAAATGTGCTACACAGTGAAAAGGGGCAATAATGACCTCCGCTGCAGAGGAAAGGGGCAGTAACATGTAGGAACCTTTTTATTTGTCTTTATGGAAATATTTGGAAATATCTAGTTGGAGTTCAGCGATCCTCAGGTCCGTCTACAAATGTAATATTTGTTACTGTAGAGCTGAAGCAATTCATTGATTAATTGACCAACTATTTAGAAAATCAGTTAATTTAATTTTATATTTTAAATAGATACTCATTATAAACTGAAACTTTGGCTTTTGGACTTTTAGCTGGGCAAAACACAACATTTGAAATCATCATTTTGGATGTTTTTAAATCAAATTATTTTCTATTTTCTTGTAGTATAGATATAGTAAACAACTGATCAGTTAAAAATATAATCAGGAGACGATTTATAATGAAAATAGAGAGTTTCACCTCACTTTGCTCTGTTCTGAACGGTTGTTTAAATGATCTCTTGTCTGTGTTCATAGAAATGTGATTTTTTTTTTTTTTTTTAGCAGCTGGTTGTACTGTAGTGACTCTGACAGTGAGGAAATCTGTGTGTGTGAGAGTAAGAGAGGTTTCCATTGTTGCACATTTGCCATTAAAAAGGGAAGTGATTGTGATGAAATCAGCTGTTTCAAGCTGAAGTTGCTCCTCTTACTTTTGCGTTTCAGCAGATAACTAATAAAAAAAGTTTTTGTCAAAGTCGAGCTGAACGTCGAGACACGACGGTGATAAGAAGGTGAAGTTTACAGGTGTTACTTTGGGAGGATGGAGGTTAACACACAGGATGAACTGGATTAAATGTGTTTGAGATGTATGTTTAAGAAAAGAACTGAAATGAACCCACGAAACTTCCCAGAAAAAATCCTCCTCTGTTCTCTTTTTATGTGAAACGTCTTTCCATCACGTCAGCTTTAATGTCAGTTCACCAAAACACTGACCTTTAACCTTTTTATTTTCAGTGTTTTGGTGAAAAAGGAACTGAACTTTGTGTCTAATGTTGAACCTGTTAGTCACCGTGGACGAGACGGTCAGCTAAACTAAATTTCGTCTTTTATTTGAGATCTCTTCATCTGTAGGATGGATTCATGTTCCCCTCAGTATGAACTGTAAGACCTTTATTGATCCAATATTGACTTTTCATCTGATCAACATGTTAACGTGTCTATTACTTCATCAGCTGATTAACATATGTTTGCATGCTAACATGAACACGACAGCGATGACAAACCAGCCACTACCAGTTTTTATCTTCTTTTTTATCCATTTTAAAATGTAGTTTTTCTTCACAATAAAAGAATAAAAATGTTCATGATCATGGTGATGTCCACCTCTCAGCGATGATTTAAACGATGTTCAGAAGTGCCCGAAAGCTTCATTTATAGTAAACTATCGTGCGTATGGATCCGTCGGTGGTGAGGTGGTTCAGTAGATCTGTGTTGGCGGTTTTATCACCTCAGGGAGCTGCCGTGTGGTCACATGTGCCGCTGTGTCACCAGGAAGTCATCCACGAACAGGAAACAGGCTGCCAGGCTTCTTCCTGTTTGCCAATTGACCTTTGACCTCATCCCCTCTGGTTCGCTCCACTTCCTCCTCCTGTCCTCTTTAATACCTCGCTCTCACTTTCACCTTCTGATGACAGCGATGTCTCCGCTTTAAAGAAACAAACATTTTATCCGTCACACAATCTGCTGAACGAGCGGCAGCTTTGTACAAAACGAGGTGAACGTTTGAGTCTGAACACGGTTTCATCCTGAACAAACTTCGTCTTTTCACTGATGTTTTATTTTAGCTCGGGATCTCCAGTTGTTTCCCGCCTGATGTTGTGAAGCAAATCTTTGTCCTTGCTCAGTTTGATATGAGCGTCTTTAGTTATTTCTATAGTCACCTCATGAGTTACGATTAAGAGCGTCACAGTTCGATTATTAAACGACTCTTGATGCATCTTAATATCAGATTTCTCTCCATGGTTTATTTTATCAATCAATACAAACTGCTGTGCTCAAACTGATGTGGATTTTCAGGCCGGACTGTAGACCCAGTCAAGGGCCAGTTGGAGACTAAGTCTGGTCCTGCCAAAGCCTCTACACCTTACTCTTTATTCTCTAAGTCTTTTCTTCTTTTCTTCTTTTCTAAGTGTTCAGATCTTCTTTTGAGGAAAATGCAGAGTCAAATAAGCACTGGAGTCCAGCAAAGTTGAGTCCAGAGAGCTTTATTCTTCAACATGGAGAATAAAGAAAGCATGAGCTGTCCTGCAGAACAACTGAACTCTAACCACCAGCACATCAGCTTTTATGATGCAGGTTGTATGTGTGTTTAAACGTAGGAGGCATGTCTTACCATGCCCCTTTCTCTCATTTTTCATGTCTTGGGTGTGGTTTTTATTGGCGTCTAGAGTTACCTTTCCCGTCTCATATTAGATAGTCTGGGCTACTTCATGGGAGGCCTGAGACCTCCATTTTACACAAGTTTCGTATCTAATGGAGTCAGAAATTTCTATTGGTTGGTTTTTTAAAAAAACATGTCCAAAACCACTTTATTGTTACCATAACCTTTCCTTGAGACAACACCCTTTAAACATCATTACTTGACAGTTGCTTAGACACTTTCAGGTACTTTCCTCTGCTCTGGTGTTTTCTAGTACTTTCCTTTGCATAATAATCATCAGAGGTTAACAGATCAATATTGTAGTAGTATAATGTGGCCTTGTAAATAGCGGCCTTACAAAAGAGAACACACATACGTGCAGGTTTGGAAAATTGACACCACAAAACATCTGCTTTGCTTCCATTGAAAATTTATCTGATAATCAATTATAGACTTTACTGGCATCGAAGCAGAATCATTCAGCAAACATGGAGATTTATCGTAGAGTCGATTATTTCTCCCACCCCGACGTTAGAGAGGTGATATTTAACAAACTGACCGTGCTGACTCGGCACAGCGACGGAGAGTCAGTCGCAGGGTCGTCTGTTTTTCTGAAGGCCGAGTTCATAGAAACTGAAATAAACAGACAGACTTTATTGATCCCACGAGGGAAATAGTCTTGTTACAACAGCAGCACAATCAACAGTACAGTAAGGATAATAAGTTAAAAACACAATATTAGACCTGCAGAATATCAATTAAAAAGGAGTAAAAATATATAAATATAAAAATAAAGAGCAGAATTGCAGAACAAATCCATGAATATAAAAATAAAAGGAAATAAAAGTAACAGTAAGAACAGGTGTGCACAGTGGCAGCGAATAATATCTGTAATATATGTTTGATATAAACAACAATGTACAGGTGATGGCATAAGAGCTGTTTTCAAGGTTTTAAATTAAATGCACATATAATTGTTTTGAATTAATTCAAAGGAAACTCACAGATCGTAACTTCTCTGCTGTCTGTCTACAAGCATGTTTAAAACAGACGTATGGCTGAATATACGACCGTCCTCACACACAAGGCATTTTGAGCGTTGTGTCGTTGAGTGTGTCGAGTTTGGCCGTCTCTCATTGGCTGATGAATTTCTGTTTTATTTCACTGATTGTCTCCCAGTCCCGTCACTCACTCAGTCACTCATACAGTCGCTTCTCTTGACGATACAAAACCTCATGAAACTTTTACTTTTACTCAGCAAGCCTTCGGTGGCGTGATCAAAAGCACATCGTCCTGCCAGCCAATGAGCGAGCTTGCACAGCACATAAATGAATTGAACAAAATCAAATTAATCTGCGACAGTTTTGATTATCAGGTCTTTTTTTAAACAGAAAACAAAAACATTTGATGGTTCAAGGCCCTAAAATGTGATCATTTGCTGCTTCTTTGATTTTTCATCATAGAAAACTGAATATTTTTGTGGTTTAGACATCATGAAGAGAAAAGTCCTGATGTTTTAGAGACCAAATGAGTAATTAATTAACAGAATAAGATTATTTGATATTGAAAATAATCATTAGCTGCAGCGTTAGATGTGTGTGAGGTTTGAAAAGTAAGCGTAGTGTTTTAACTGACCGTTCAGATGGATGGAGAGGTGGAGAGTGATTTTAGGTTTTTGTGTTTGCGTTCGCCTTTGTGCAAATCGAGCTGAATCTTTTTTCTGTTTCTGGATTTACCCATGATGCAGCTGTAATCTGAGATAGCAGCGGCACTTTGCTCTGGAAGGTTAACGAATGAAGACGGAAGTAAATGTTGTTAATTCACGAAGGACGTCCGTGTGAAACCTCCTGTGCTCGACTCCTCCTGGTTTTCAGCAAGAGCAGTTAGTCTTGAGCCTTAACTGGGTTAAAAATACGTGTGGACGATGTTTTTATAGATAATCTACGCTGTGCTGAGAGTTTTTAACTTTCTGAATGAGCTCTCACAGCTGTATTAAAGTGAGCGACTTTAGTTTCATAATCTCAATAAAACTGATCTTTGCACACCAAAGACACGATCGCTGCAATGTTTCACTTTAAAGTTTGTTTCCTGATAAATCTCTCAGCAGCAAAGAGGATTTTGAGCTTATTAATGACAAAAATCCGATTGCAATTGTCGTTATGTCGTAAATGTGAATCTGTTTGCTGTTTGTTTGAGAAGTAAAAAAATCTGCCATCGATTGTCTGGTCAGATTTTTTGTCGTTTTCTTTTCCTGTGATCGTTACTGGTTTAATTCACCATCGTGCCAGTCATCGAAGATTTTATTCTGACATATCTGTTGTACAATTGCTCGTATTTAAATATTTAACATTTTGAGATCTGTGGCTCCTTTTGTTGAAATGAAATATGACTTTTGTCCATTTGGAGTAAATGAGGTTGAAGTTACTTTAGAGCCACAGAGGGACGAGGTCGTGATCAACATTAGTTTCTTTTCACCACCGTCGTCCATTAATGTTAACCACAGATATTAAGGCTTTCAGGGGATGTTTCTATAACCGGTTTGTCAGATCATTAAAGATTTTCATTTTTCAATTGCGACTGGTTGTTTTGAAAGGCAAAAACGAAGAAAACATTTATATTTCTCAGTATAAACATAATTATATAGATGAATTTGTGTTCCTAAAACCTGCAACAACATTTGAAAGATGCTGCAGGTTTCTCCCTCAGTCATCAGAGACGTGCGAGGATGGAGAGAGGGCAAGGGACATTTACAGTTACATAAGAGCTTTTAGCATCCCAGCATCACTGCACATCCTATTTTTATAACACACACACACACACACGTCCTCCACACATCAGCTTAATCACTTATTGATGAGTAAATAAACCGAACCATGAGCAGTTCATCCTGTCTGTGTCTGTCATCTGTTATATTCGTTTTTCAAATTCACCTTTATCATCGCGACTAAATGACGGCAGAATTACAATCAAAGTGACTCGTTAAAGGTTTACAGCAAATATTCAGGATTTTGAAGGAAAATATAAAAGACAAATAGATATTGATCTCCGTCTCTTTCGCTGTTTGGCTGATGAGATTCAGGCCTTTGATTCGCTGGACTGACCTCAAGGACACTGAGTCACTGTGCATGTGCATGCATATTATTGACAATGTTTTTTCATCAATACTAATGAAGGATGAGGCGGATAAATAAAAATAACTCGCTTGAAAAAATAAAAATACTGAAAATAAGACCAGAAAAATGTGTCTGTTGTTTAAAGTTTCTTCGAGACAGACTTTGCTGCGTCTGTTGAAGGATTTTTCTCATTAAAACAGAATTATTTGCAGTTTATGAAAGGATCGGTTTAGTTAAAGCTGTCATAATGTCTCACAGTGACACATGGAAATGAATCACCTCCCAGCTGATGTCTTTGTCTAGTTCGCCTTTGTATTTAATGCTGACTAATGTTTGACTAATGAGGCTCTGCACTCAGAGACCTCTGTAGTTTAACTTTATTTCTCCAGATGAACACTTAATGTTTGTATGAATATTCATATTAAACCATATCACTACAATTTTGCACATTTCTGCAGATAATATTATCTGTATCCTACTATTTATTATCTATGTGATTATATATTTGATTTTATTACTGTAGTTTATTTTTTATTTTTATCTATACTTTGCTTTCTTCTTTTAATATTTTTTAACATTGTTTTAGGAGTACATCTCTCTGAAGCGTTTCTGTTATACATCGACTCCGTCGGTCACGTGCAGGTCGTCGGTCTGTCGCGTCTCCACATTGAGGACAGACCATCGCAGGGACCCAGTTATCAAATTCTGTTAGCGCAGATTTCTGTTGGGTTTTGTCCCATTTAACTGGATATAAATGACTCGCAGGAGGTCCAGATCTCTAAACTAAATGTTATCGATGTTTAAAAATCTGTCTGCTGTGCATCAGCTGTCCTGCCAAGCATTTGGATTTTACACCTGTGTTTTCTCTCCGTCGCTTTGAATGCATAACTTTAGAAAAAGCTAAATTCTCTGACCTTCAGATAATAAATTCGGTCTCTCTTTCTTTCTCTCTCTGCAGTGGAGGGCAGACAGGCGGCATGACAGAGGAGAAATGTCCCCAGCTGGTGGACTACTTCGTAGTGGCAGGTCTCGACCCTGCGGGGCCCTGGAGGCCCCTGGACGAGGATGGCAGGACCTCCTCGACGCCCTCCTCTTCCTCCTCTTCCTCGTCATCGTCAGGCCGGGCGGTGGAGTCGGTGACAGACCTGGTGGTGATCGCCCGGGGCCTCGGGGAGGAAGTGCCCGAGGGCTTCACCTGCATCGAGAGGACTCTCGGCGGACACTCGGCCGAGCTGAGTGCCGGCCTCATCAACAACCCACACCTGTACCTGTGCTACCGCCGAGGACGAGACAAACCGCCCATACTGGACCTTGGGTGAGACGCTTTGCTTTGCTTGCTGACTTCTGTTTGAGCTGCACCGGGGGGGTTGTCTGTGGATCCAAACACAAACATCTCAGAGATTTCAGATGGACTGAGAAGAAATGTGGTTCATCCCTTAGAGGACGAGTCCTGATGAATTTGTTGCTGGCTGACTTTTTATTTTGCACTCAAAGTGTCCACCTCTGTGAATCTAAAATAACTCTATAAAACACAGGCTCTTCAAAAAGACACAGTGGGGGTGCAAACGTAGAAGAAGATCCTTCCACGTATTATTATAAAACCACTCTGCTGCAAACTGATGGATCTGTTACTCAAACAGGACTGGTTCATATTTAATCGACTCAACAGCACTGTGAAGCATCACAGCCACACCGGCTTTGAGTTGTTGTAACGCTGTTTGTTCTGATCAGCCAATAAAACTTCATCTCAGCGACTCCAAAACTGAAACAGAAAGTGTCCTATAATGACGACGAGACACGAGATAAAGCCGTGTTCATCTCATATGTTTCATTTAGTTTTAAGTACAACTGGGTGACGCAGATTTGGCTGATATATTGATGCTAAAAAACACACAAGCGCCCAAAAAGCAAACAAACATTAAAGCTTAACATCAGCAGAAATGTGTTCAAGATAATTTAACCCAACTTTCATAGATATGAAGCGAGTCAGCTCTCATCTAAACGACCGTCCATCTGAACTGATCTGAAGATTCATCTGAAGATTCATGTACATCTTCTCAGCCTCAGAAAAAAGTGGAACAACTTCTTAGACTTTGTTTATTTGAGCATGCAAGGTCTGATTCCTGGGAATGTTTTCTTGCAGAAAATTGGTGTCACATATAAATATTTTTCATTTTAACTTCACATCGGGTCATTTGTCGCTCTTCAGCTCTGTCCAGCCTGCCAGAATTCAGGGTTTTTATTAATTTCTCCCAGACACACGGAAAACATGTTTAGTTTTTTTTTTTTTTTTTTTACAGATGATTAAACTGCTAATAATGTTCTCAGTTGATTAGTCATTTAGTCTAATATATATAAAACACCAAAATTAATATGAAATTAATATGATGTTTGCCAGACCAACTTTTTAAATCTCACACATATTGTAGTTACGTCACTGTTTAAAACAAGGAAAAGCAGCTAATTCTAACATTGAGGAGCCCGAACAATCAAATGTTGTTTGAAAACTGTCATGGAGGGTTTCAGTCGAGGTTCACTGATTCTGTTAAACCAACTGCAGACTTGTACTGAGCTGAACTTGCAGATGGTGGCGCCTCGGGATCTGTTGCTGACATTTTGGCTTTAACTTTGGCTTTAACTTTGGCTTCTGTTGTAATGATGATGTGATGCTCCGAGAATAATCTGCCCTCTCACTGACTGCAAAGTCACTTTCGGCTGCAGATGTCATTACTTTGTCCTCCAGCTCAAATAAGTATGTTAGGAAGGAAACGCGGGTTTAAAATGGTGAAGTCTGATTTCCTTTATCAGATATTTTCCTCTGTGACTCTTCTGTGTCTTTCGCAGTGGCAGCTCTCTCTAAATGAATGCAGCGCTGTTATAATGAATAATAAACACATGAACTGCATGTTGCCCTTTAAATTATTCTGCTGTTTTAATTTGAAATGAATAAAAAAGAACATCACCGCACTCGTACAGAAATCAGGTCCAGTGCGTTTAGTTCATGCGATGCATATTAAAGCTTAAGCTTATATAATACAGAGGATTACATAAGGCAGTGGTGGGCAGACTGTGTCGTGTTCTGGACTCTCATCAGCATCTCACACACAGACACACACACACACACAGACACACACACACAGACTCCTCGTTATTGTTTCTTTCTTTCATGTTCAACTATTTAATTACTCTGGATTCAATCAAGTGGGGAGATAATGAAGGAAAATCCTCTTACACTTCAGATTACATCTTTTTTTTGTCACTTCAGGAGTGTAGCTGGAGACTGGACCAATGTCTGAATGAATTAAATCTCATCACATTAACTGACCTGATGAAGCCTGATGTGCTCATCCCACAAAGATACTGCTATACAGGGACGGTTTAAGCCTTACACTTAGTTATTGTAATTTCATCAAGGTGATCATCAGCTGCAGCAGCAGTGATAACCAATGTTCATAAGTCAGTCGAGTCTGAACACACAGACGTGATGCAGGTGGAAATAAACCTGCAGAAACACTTAGTGACACCTGATTGTTAAAACATTTTTTAATTTCCTGTTGATGCAGTTTGAGTTTCTGTCTGTGTTTTGTCTTCTGGTTTTGTTGGATCACAGTTCATGTTGTTTTTTCCTGAACTACCAAAAATAAGTCAGTCAGTGACCCTGAAACTACAAAATACCAAGAGATGTTCAGTATGTCTGAGCGCACCGTAAACAACACTTTTTTATTTTGTCAGCATGATATTTTCTGTTCCAGCACAGTGAGGTCCTCTACAGGTGAATAACAGTATGATGAACACAGTGTAAAGTCACAGCGTGGTGCATATTAATCACAAAGAGAGAAATTAATCTGAACAAAGACTCATGAATCAACATGCTGACACGATGAAACTCTACATAAATATATCTGAAGATACATTTCACTGCACAGATTTTTCCAACCTCTGTAGGTCAAATTCATAAATGTCAGTAAAATATTTCCCACCTTCAACTTCTTGCATCCAAACATGAACAATCAAACTCCCCGAACTAACTAAAGTGCATCACCTCCTGTTCTGCAGGATCAATCTACCTCACAGAGTGACGTTGCACGATTCATTGATCTGAGGTGATGAATTGTCATTGCAGGGTTCTGTATGAGGGGAAGGAGCAGCTGAAGCAGGGCTGGTACGTCATCGAGACGACGCCCTACAGCCGCTCGGCCAGCCTGAGCGCGGGCGGCGGCCCGACGGCTCACCGGGTGTTCCTGACGTACCGGCGGGCTCTGGACTCGCAGAGGGCCTCCACACGCTGGGCGTCACTGACATCGCCCTGCTGCTGCCCAGCAAAGGAGAGGTCGCCCCACACACCTTCTGCCGCGTCGACAAGAACCTCAACACCGGCATGGTCAGTACCAAAGATCAGTACCATTATTAGACGTACCTGTATTCTGACAGGCGAGCATAATAAAGGTTCAGAGTGATGATGATAATGTTCATTTCCACAACATTTCTTCCATTAATATTAATATAACAGCAGATTTGTGTCAGACTCGCCACTCTGAAAGCTAAAAAACTCTGTTACCACGGTCCATTCACCCGTTCTGCTCTTTATGAGGAGGATCAAATTAAGACAGTAATCTCCTGTCAGATAGTCTTTTCTCTGAATTCTTTCTCTGTAATCTTTAGAACAATGTTTGTTTTAATGAAATTCTGCTCTTCAGTGTGTCTCAGTGGTGTGTTTGTGTTTTCCTGCAGTGGGGTCCGGCTCTGTATGTGTGCTACAAGAGAGCCGTGGCCAAAGCCAACGCCCTGGTGTACAAGGCCAGTGAGTATCTATCGCTCTTTAATATCTATCTCTTTGATACTGCACACTGTGATGTTATCAGGGCCGGCACAGACGGGACTTCATCTTCTTCATCCGCTTGGTCCGGGACCGGGTCGCGGAGGCAGCAGTCTGAGCAGAGATGCCCAGACTTCTCCTCACCCCAGACACTTCCTCCAGCTCCTTCCGGGGGGATCCTCCGAGGCGTTCCCAGGCCAGCCGAGAGACATAGTTTCTCCAGCGTGTCCTGGGTCTTCCCCGAGGCCTCCTCCCGGTGGGACATGCCTGGAACACCTCCCTAGGGAGGCGTCCAGGGGGCATCCGAAACAGATGCCCAAGCCACCTCAGCTGACTCCTCTCGATGTGAAGGAGCAGCGGCTCTACTCCGAGCTCCTCCCGAGTGACCGAGCTTCTCACCACCCTATCTCTAAGGGAGCGCCCAGCCACCCTGCGGAGGAAACTCATTTCGGCCGCTTGTATCCGCGATCTTGTCCTTTCGGTCATTACCCAAAGGGTTAGGGGTTCATGACCATAGGTGAGGGTGGGAGCGTAGATTGACCGGTAAATCGAGAGCTTCGCCTTTCGACTCAGCTCCTTCTTCACCACGACGGTCCGGTACACCGCGACCGCATAACTTCTGCGGACGCTGCACCAATCCGCCTGTCAATCTCACGCTCGATCTTTCCCTCACTCGTGAACAAGACCCCGAGATACTTGAACTCCTCCACTTGAGGCAGGACCTCTCCACCCACCTGGAGAGGGCATGCCACCCTTTTCCGGTCGAGAACCATGGCCTCGGATTTGGAGGTGCTGATTCTCATCCCAGCCGCTTCACACTCGGCTGCAAACCGCTCCAGTACATGCTGAAGGTCCTGGCCTGATGAAGCCATCAGGACAACATCATCCGCAAAAAGCAGAGATGAAATCCTGTGGTTCCCAAACCGGACTCCCTCCGGCCCCTGGCTACGCCTAGAAATCCTGTCCATAAAGATTATGAACAGGACCGGTGACAAAGGGCAACCCTGCCGGAGTCCAACATGCACTGGGAACAGGTCTGACTTACTGCCGGCAATGCGAACCAAGCTCCTGCTCCGGTCGTACAGAGACCGAACAGCCCTTAGCAAAGGCTCCCCGGACCCCATACTCATGGAGCACTCCCCACAGAATACCACGAGGGACACGGTCGAATGCCTTCTCCAGATCCACAAAGCACATGTGGACTGGTTGGGCAAACTCCCATAAACCCTCAAGCACCCTGTGGAGGGTATAGAGCTGGTCCAGTGTTCCACGACCAGGGACGAAAACCGCATTGTTCCTCCTGAATCCGAGGGTCGACTATCGGCCGAATTCTCCTCTCCAGTACCCTGGCGTAGACCTTCCCGGGGAGGCTGAGAAGTGTGATCCCCCTGTAGTTGGAACACACTCTCCGGTCCCCCTTTTTAAAAAGAGGGACCACCACCCCAGTTTGCCACACCAGAGGTACTGTCCCCAACCTCCATGCAATGTTGCAGAAGGCGTGTCAGCCAAGACAGCCCCACAACATCCAGAGATTTGAGGTACTCAGGGCGGATCTCATCCACCCCCGGCGCCTTGCCACTCTTGCAAGGAGCTTATGAACTACCTCAGTGACTTCGGCTTGGGTGATGGACGAGTCCACCTCAGAGACCCCAGCCTCCGCTTCCTCATTGGAAGGCAAGTCGGTGGGATGGGATTGAGGAGATCCTCGAAGTATTTCTTCCACCGTCCGACAATGTCCCCAGTCGAGGTCAACAGCTCCCCACCTGCACTGTAAACAGTGTTGGCAGAGTACTGCTTCCCCCTTCTGAGGCGCCGGACGGTTTGCCAGAATCTCTTCGAGGCCGACCGATAGTCCTCCTCCATGGCCTCACCGAACTCCTCCCAGACCCGAGTTTTTGCCTCCAGGACCGTCCGGGCTGCGGCTTGCTTGGCCTGCCGGTACCTGTCAACTTCGCGTCAGGAGTCCCACAGGCCAACATGGTCCGATAGGACTCCTTCTTCAGCCTGACGGCATCCCTTACCTTTACTTTCGGTGTCCACCACCGGGTTCGGGGGTTGCCACCGCCATGACGACAGGCACCAGAGACCTTGCGTCCACAACTTCGAACTGCCGCGTCGACAATGGAGGCAGAGAACATGGTCCACTCGGACTCAATGTCCCCAGCCTCCCTCGGAATCTGTGAGAAGCTCTTCCGGAGGTGGGAGTTGAAGACCTCCCTGACAGAGGGCTCGGCCAGACGTTCCCAACAGACCCTCACAATACGTTTGGGTCTGCCAGGTCTGTCCAACTTCCTCCTCTGCCAGCGGATCCAACTCACCACCAGGTGGTGATCGGTTGACAACTCAGCCCCTCTCTTTACCCGAGTGTGTCCAAGACATACGGCCGGAGATCAGATGAAACGACACAACAAAGTCGATCATCGACCTCCGGCCTAGGGTGTCCTGGTGCCACGTGCACTGATGGACACCCTTATGCTCGAACATGGTGTTCGTTATGGACAAACTGTGACTAGCACAGAAGTCCAATAACAGAACACCGCTCGGGTTCAGATCGGGGAGGCCGTTCCTCCCGATCACGCCCCTCCAGGTATCACTGTTGTTGCCCACGTGAGCGTTGAAGTCCCCCAGTAGAACAATGGAGTCCCCAGTCGGAGCACTATCAAGTACCCCTCCCAGGGACTCCAAGAAGGCCGGGTACTCTGTACTGCTGTTCGGCCCGTAGGCACAAACAACAGCAAGAGACCTATCCCCAACCCGAAGGCGCAGGGAAGCGACCCTCTCGTTCACCGGAGGTGAACTCCAACACATGGCGGCTGAGCTGGGGAGCTATAAGCAAGCCCACACCAGCTCGCCGCCGCTCACCCTGGGCAACTCCAGAGTAGTGGAGGGTCCAGCCCCTCTCAAGGAGCTGGGTTCCAGAGCCCAAGCTATGCGCGTGGAGGTGAGCCCGACTATCTCTAGCCGGTAGTACCTCTCAACCTCCCGCACGAGCTCAGGCTCCTTCCCCCCCAGCGAGGTGACATTCCATGTCCCTATTGCCAGAGTTTTGGTCCAGGGATTGGGTCGTCGAGGCCCCCCGCCACGACTGCTACCCAAACCACATTGCACCGGCCCCTCATGGACCTTCCTGCGGGTGGTGAGCCTACTGGAAGGCGGGCCCACGTCGCCATTTCGGGCTGAGCCCGGCCGGGTCCCGTGGGCAAAGACCCGGCCACCAGGCGCTCGCCTGCGAGCCCCAACCCCAGGCCTGGCTCCAGGGTGGGGCCCCCCTGGTAACGCCAATCCGGGCGACGTGTGAACGGTCCTTGATGTTCTTCTGTTCATGATGGCTTGCTTGTGAACCGCTCTTAGTCTGGCCCGTCACCTAGGACCTGTTTGCCATGGGAGACCCTACCAGGGGCGTAATGCCCCCGACAACATAGCTCCTAGGATCATTCGGGCACACAAACCCCTCCACCACATTAAGGTGGCGGTTCAAGGAGGGGACAGACGGGACTTTAAGGAAAAAAAGCTTCTTGAAGTTGTGTTCAGAGTTAACTGAGTCTGAAGGGCCACAGTTATGAGAAAAAGGTTGGAAAATGATAGATTTTCCCTTCAAGGTTGATTTAAATTTTTGTATTTTTCTCTCAATAAAAATGTGGGTAAATTGTAAATCTTTTGGTTTACATGGTGATAGTTCAGGTTGTTCTGTAAGCTTCACATGATCTTTGATCCGATCTGAGCCATGCGTTAAATATTTCCACCCACTAAACATAGTTATTATACAGACTGGAGTGGAAACAGGCTAATTGCTGTGTGCTGCAGGTCTGCTCAGTCGGTACCCGGAGGAGGACTTGGAGGCGTTTCCTCTGCCGGAGTCGGTGCCGGTCTTCTGCCTGCCGATGGGCGTCACCGTGGAGAGCTGGCCTCTGAACGCCAAGTACCAGCTGCCCGTCTTCTCCACCTTTGTCCTGACCTCCGCATCCGGGGACAAGGTCGGAGAAGCAGCAACACACATGCACACACACATTTCTGCTTAAGATTAATAGTAAGGCTTGAGAATTAATTTATAAAAGTGTTATAATAATTTAACATAAAAAAACGTCCAGAAAGTATTTACTGCAGATATTATAATATGGATTTGATTTTGACTGCATCATATGTGTTTTGACATCTGCAGTCTGATTGTTTAAGTCTATAAAATGTTAGAAAGTACTGAAAGATGATGTGAAGGTGAGACATTCAGAGTTTGCAGTGAGATAAAACAGAGAGAAGAAGCAAATCTTTACCTTTTAAGAGGCTGAAATCAGATCACGTTTAGACCCATTCGAGCTCTTTTTCCTTCTTTTGCTTCGTTTCCTTCAAACCTCTCCTGCTCTCGCTGCAGGTTTACGGAGCCGCCATCCAGTTCTACGAGTCGTTCCCGAGGGAGCTGCTGTCGGAGCGGCAGAGCGTGCGGCTCGGGCTGCTCAGCGTGGTCGACCGCCGGCCCATCACCAACCGCAGCCTGCAGGTGAAGAAGAGCATCTGCGTCCTCTCCCACTGGCCCTTCTTCACCGTCTTCCAGAAGTTCCTCACCTTCGTCTACAGATACTCCATCTCCGGACCACACGTCCTGCCGCTCGAAAAGTCAGTGCACGATTTACGTTCAGATTCATGTGGTCGTTGTTTTACCCTCAGTGTCAGGTTCTGTTTTTAGTCTAAACCAGATTGGCTGCAGGCTGCTGCTCACATGCTTTATCGATGACTTATTTATTGGGTAAAGGAAGGTCTTAACGTGAACTTGGTCTAATGAGACGCTTCGATTGAATTCTGAATGTCTGCATGAATTTTTCATCAGTGTTGGTGAAAGCTGTATCTCCGTGGACACTTTTGAGTCTCAAATGTATATGCCAAATGATATTCAGAGCTTTTCCCACCCTGATAAATGGTGGTGATCAAATATTAATCACGTCTTTATTATTTTACTTGATTTTGACTGATTTAAATTGTGGACAGACTTACACATGAATCAGTTTACTTTTCTTTATTGTTATTGATTGATGTGTTTTCTCTTTGCAGACACATCTCCAGCTTCATGCACAACGTCCCGTTTCCTTCCCCACAGCGGCCTCGCATCCTCGTTCAGGTAAAGACCGGGAATCAAACCTGCTGCATGTGATCAAAAATAAGTTATCAAAAATAATAAATGGCTTTAGATGTGCCTCTGTGGACATCACAGCCTTAGAAATCCTTATAAGAAAGCCAAATATCTTATCCAAAGTGTCTGTTAGTTGTGGGAGGAACTTGATGTATGTAGCATTCACAGCATATCTTAAACCATTAGGTGATGTTTTTTTTTTTTTATATTTATATCACTGTCAGCAATGAAAAGGCCAAAACCAACAGTGTCTCTCAGCTTTAAGTCCATTGACTGAAGATGAAAATATTCAAAAACACCTCACATATATCAAGTTTTAGGAAATCAAGTTTGCAAATGTGTAGAAAATATCTGTTGTTGTAAAAGAAAATTCAAATACCAACAACTTTATTACAAATATTATTACAAAATATTATTACAAAATATTAATACAAATGTACACATGGACTTTGAGCTGTGGGCTCATTATTACATGAGCTGATTTTATTGTCTTGTTTAATTTGGCCTCATGGAAGAAAAAAGGAGGACCAAGGATTGAGCCTTGAGGAACTCCACACATCCTGTTGGTCTGCTCAGATGCAGAATTATGACCCGTGACAAAATCCTGTTTTGTTTTGGAAGTATGATTTCAACCTCTTCAGGATTTTGTCTGAGAGCCCACCTCAGACTTCTTTTATGTGTAGTAGTATTTTATTGTTTTGTATAGTGACCCATCTGAAAGACGACACTACAATCCAACAGGACTGAAAACTCTGCCTGAGTCAGTTTCTGAGCAAATATTTTTTAAAAGCCAAATTGAAAGTTGCCATTTAAGTTTAAAAAGTTCTTTCATTTCGGTAAACAACTTCTAAATTAATTTACTGACAAAGGAAATGTTTATATTTGCTAATCATAGATGTATCTGGGTTACTCCTCATTTTTCCTTTTACTATCTGGTGAAATCAGAGATAGATTTGATGCATCACATCACAGGTTTATAAAAACAGTATCAGAAGAAGCCAGCAGAGACTTTTCTGACTTTTAACTTTAATCCTTCACTTCCTCCTTCAACAGGATGTAGGAGGTGATCTGGTTGCAACCTGAACTGGGTAAATGTGCCCAATCAGAAGCAGACTAATCGTTTCCAATTAGCGAGCAACTTTCTTTGAATAAAGAATAATTCTCCGATCTGTTGGGTGCAGATGTGATTTCACTGAGCTGCATGCAGGAGGATGATTTTATCACAAGTGGGAGAAAATTTTGTGCTTGTTAATGTCAAGATTGGTTTTCTTTTAAAAATTTGTCCATCGTTCGGATCAGTTTCAACAGTATTTTAACCACCAGCTTAATGACAGTCTGGTCTATCCATCAGTGAAACAACACGAGGAGAAGTGAAGTCAGAACATAAACGAATTTGCAGTTTTACCTTCAGATTCATTGTTTTGAAATGAAAATGCAGGTGGACACTTCACCTGAAGTACCAGTTAAAACTAAAACCTCCTAAAACACACATTTTACTACCTGATAAGTGCTTTAGATGAGTTATTTAAACTGGTCTGACACTCGTGGTGCTCTCACTGTGGGACATATTTGATTAATTTGAACTCACCTCACAGAAAGAAAGTTGGTGAATAATGACAATGATTAATTATCCCATGTTGTTAATTAATTAGTAAAATAATTCTTTAATCACCTTAAACCTGAAAATGATCGTGCGTGTGTGTATTGTGTTTAACACTGGCTGTATCTTCCAGCTTTCTCCGTACGACAACCTGCTGCTCTGCCAGCCGGTCTCCTCTCCGCTCCCACTCAGGTCAGTTTACAGAACTATGTTACAGTCATTTTATTCTTCATTTTGTCCAAAGCCACTCACAATAAAAAGTATTCATCCTCCTCAGAGACAAGAGCTAGATGTTGTCTATAATTGAAAGTGTATTTTTCATAAACACAGAAGAGTGTTTGTTGTGATTTCATATTATATGGAGGATAAAACATGAAATTCATAAATAAACAAGTGATACTCAAAAACAAAACAAAAAAAAGTTCATGGCCCATGTTTTTGTTATATTTTTCATTTGTATTTAATTTTAATTAGTTATGGAATAAGTAAATTACAAAATAAAAAATAGAAACTTATTAATCAGTATAATATTAATCTAATCTTTATTTTACAGTACACTTTGTATTCCTCACTTTTTTAGTGTCATCATCATGGGACTTTTTCTCCTCAGTTACTTTTGTATCATTAGTGGTTTTTATCTTACTTGGAAATTAGTTTGAGAGCTGTATTTTGACAGGGCTTTTATAACAGTATATCGTTAGCCTCATAGCATATTAATCATATTTTAAGATTTTTTTCATTTATACTGTAACAGTAAGCTTCATCAGATGTGTGCACAAGTTTCTTAAAAAAAAGACACAATAAGGACTACATAACAAATAAAAGTGACTTAGGCAAATTCTGCAGGAATTATGCCATGACTGAGGCATTTCTACTCTTACATACCTCTACATTACATTACTTGGTACTGGTGGGCCACTCTTGGTAGTACCAGCTTCATTGCCTGCTGGTTTTGAATTTCCTGACCTAAATTGGTAACTGAGCAAGAAAGAGTCGGACCCAGTGGAACGATTCTTTGGGGATGCTGACTCGCTGAGGCAGGTCCTCCCAGTCAGACTCAAAAACTCACACCGAATTCTGCCATCTGCCAAGTACTGGAGAGCCCGAAGGTCATGGAATAAAGTTGTGCGTCTGTAATTTAGCAACACCACTTCAACATACTTTGTTTGTTTGTTTGTTACCTTGTTTAAGCACACATTACATAACTCCCTTTGATTGACTGAAAGTAAATTTACTGTATATATAAAATTGAAGGAATATGAACTAGGTTACCAGATGAATCAAAGAGAAGAGCCAATGCTTCACTTGCAGTCAGCTTAGTCCTCTTTTTCTCAGGGGCTGACATTTTGTATTTAGTGTCCAAAATGTCAAAGTCAAATTGATGACTGAAACTGAAAGATGACTTAGGCAGATGGTGATTATGGAATGTAAGAAGCACTCTGATTGGCTGAGGATATAGCCAGTAAGGCACAGTGCATCAGCAGCGTTAGGAGAGTAGAGTTAGGCAAATATCACAATTTGTTTTTAGTTTGTTTTTAGTAATTTTAGTATAAAGAATATTACAGTATTACCTGTTTGACTTAAACTGTAATGCGTGTGTGTGTGTGACAGCGGTGCGAGCTTCCTGAAGCTGCTGCAGAATCTCGGCCCAGAAAACGCCTGCACGCTGCTGCTCGCCGTCCTCACCGAACACAAACTGCTGCTGCACTCGCTCCGCCCCGACGTCCTCACCTCTGTCAGCGAGGCCCTCGTCTGCGTAAGACACAAACACGCTCGCACAAACACGCACACACACACACACACAGTATTTAATAAGGTCTCTATAATAATCTCTGTCTGTCGTCTGTCTCTCCAGATGAGTTTCCCTCTGCGGTGGCTCTGTCCCTACATCCCTCTGTGTCCGCTGCAGATGGCCGACGTGCTGCTGGCGCCGATGCCGTTCATCGTGGGCGTCCACTCCAGCTACTTCGACCTGTATGACCCCCCCACCGATGTGGTGTGTGTCGACTTGGACACCAACACCATCTTTCAGTGAGTCCAGAACAAAAACAAGCTGAATGCGTCACATTTAAGTTAATCTTTAATAAAATGGAAGATTTGACATCAGACTTGTTTTAACCTTTATTGAGTTGAAATGAAACATTCAGTCTGAAATATAGTTGACAGCTTTTAAAAGTCTTAACAAACCGCCATAAACTGAACCTCTTCCCGTGTCTCAGGTCTGAGGACAAGAAGCCGTTGTCATGGCGATCGTTACCCAGGAAGCACGGCAAGACTCTGTTCAACACGCTCACCAACCTCCACAAGACCCTGGAGAAGAGTGAGTGACTGCGCTTTTCAAAATAAAGTCACAGAGCCAACAGCAGGAGAAAATCAAACTGCAGTAAAACGAGAACAAACTGTCTGTTCAGATTTAATATATAAATCAAATTACATGTACGCTTTGCTGTTTTCGTCTCGTTTCTCCTGCAGTTTGCACCCCCGGTCAGGAGGAGGCGACGCTGGAGTTCCTGCTGACGGACTACGATCAGATCTACAGGAGTCAGAAGCAGCTGGAGCTGGAGATCCAGGAGGCGTTTCTCCGCTTCATGAGCTGCCTGCTGCGAGGATACCGAACCTTCCTGCTGCCCATCACGCAGGCGCCGTCAGACACCACCACCGACGACTGCAGCTCCCTGTTCAACCTGCAGGGTGAGAGAGTGTGTGTGTGTGTGTGTGATCATTGAAACTTTTCAGCTTTACTGTATCATGATGATTTTTGATTCTGTCATTTGTCTTTCCGAACCTAATGAACTAAATGAGTTAAGAGTTTGATATTGATTATTGTGCTGTTGTTTATCTGACTAATAATAAAACTTAAAGCACCCTGGAGGCAGCAACATTATTAAAACCTAAAAATTTGTGTTGTGCAAAATAAAAAACATGATTTAAGGATTTATTTTTGTTTTTCAGTCCAAACAGTCGTGAAGCTAAACTGTAAATTTTCTGTTTGCCCTCGTTGGCAGCACAAATGTGATGTTGGTTAGATTTTTATGTTTTTTTAATATAAGTTTAGACTTTTTCCTGACAGTGCACTACACAAATACTCACACTGCCTCCAACAGTAAGATTCATCCTTTTGGCATCATGAATGTCTTCAGCAGACTGTTTGGAAATAAGATCTGGTGTGAGATACTGTTGTCTTTTATTACAGTCCATTAACACGGTCAGTGGTTGGAGACGTGGAAGTGATGAAAAACGGTTTATACAGTCTGACTTTGATCGATTCATCCACTCTTCCTCTTCCTGCAGGTTTCCTGAAGTCTCGAGATCGAACGCAGCAGAAGTTCTACAGTCAGCTGACGAGGACGCAGATGTTCACTCAGTTCATCGAGGAGTGCTCGTTCGTCAGCGACCGACACGCCTGCCTCGAGTTCTTCGACGAGTGCGTCCAAAAGGTCTGAACCACAACTTTCCTTAATTTTTCTGTCGATTCACACAGCTTTCTGCAGCGTTTCACTGTGAAGCAGCTGAACATCACAAACATGTCTGCAGCTCTGTTTCCACTTTCATCTGCTCCTGGTGTCTGTTTTTTTTTTTTTTTGTTTGTTTCAGCTCATATCATGAGCTGAAAGGCAATCTTGTGTTTTGTTTTTATACATTTTTGTGGAGCTTCATCAGCCAAACTCCCTTTGCTGATGAAGTCGGGGGATGTTGTTGAAAGTCCTGGAAAAAAGGAAGTTAATGGGCCTTGACATTTAATTATTTTGTTAAAATGCTGTTTGGGTTCTGTAAAACACTTCCACGAAGAAAATAATCTCCAGTTTGAAATAGTTTGTAATAAGAAAATTGATTAAAACGACAAAAACGCTGTAGTAAGACTTTGTTTGTTTGTTTAGTCAGTCGGGCCTCAGCTCGGAAATCCAAACTTAATTTAACGTAATAAAGAAATTATTTTCTGTTTGTTTACTGTTGTTTGTCACCAGGTGGACGTGGAGAAGCCGGAGGAAGTGAGGCTGATCGATCTGGATGAGACTCACAGCGGTGAACACACAGTCTTCATCATGCCTCCTGAAGAACCGCAGGAAGCTGACGGCTCCGAGTGTCCCGCCCTCTACAGGTACATCGAATGTTTATAAAGATGGACGACGTCTCCACTTCTACCCAGTGAACTAAAGTGAAGCCAAAATATCTCGGATACAGGCACCGTGACGTCATTTGTTGCCAGAGTCTGTGTAGTAGTGATCAGGGGGAGGAGCCTCTGTATCAAGGCCCCGCCTATACACTCGATCAGTAATCAATGATTAGGAACTAAGATAACGATTACATGCTAAAGTTACTTCTCCTCTCGATGTTTACACTTTACATTCAATGCCTGCAGGCGCCTCCACGACTAATTTACTGTGATTGACAGCTGTCAGTCACATTTGATGTAGCATCAAATAAGTCATTAAAACCAAACTGATCAGAAAAACAAACACTTGAACAAACATCAGTGTGTTAAGAACTACGTCTACATTTTTAGAGAAGTGACCTACTTCTGCTTTAACTCCACATTTCTGTGTGTTTGTTTGAGATTAGGCGTGCTGACAACGTGTCGTTCTTTCTTTCACGTGTCCAGTTATGAAACCTTCCCCACGCTGAAGACGGAGCTCTTTGACCGGCCGCAGGATCAGCTCCGGGTCCCGGCTAAAGGCAGCGCCCCCAGTAGCCCCGCCCCCCGACGCACCAAACAGGTACGATAACACACGAAAATATTCTTGAAAATTACTCTCCGTTCTGACCCAGTTTTCCCTGAACGGAGGACGGAGGAGGAGCTGGGACCGAGTTAACAGTCCTACTGTGACTCATTTCATTTTAATGAATCATTATCAATATTTCACTTCTCATCCAATATTCAGCAGACACAGACTGCGAGTGTGAGCCGGTTTGGGGTGAAAACATCGACTGTGGTTATTTTCAGATCTCTGGAACAGAAGATAAAAACCCCCGTTAGACCAGTTTAACCAGCTCGTTTAAGCCACTTATTAGTTTACTAGTTTTAAATAAATCAAACGATCCTCCTCTTGTGCTGTTTTATTTCAAAGTGGTTTAAAGTTTTCAGATCTGATGTTGAGATTTGCTGTAGATGATGCTCATCATGTTCAGACATCAGTATCTGATGTGATGTGGCGTCTTTTTCCGCCCAGGAGATTAAGTTGGCCCAAAAGCGAGCTCAGAAGTACTCCGCGGTGCCGGACATGTGGTCCAAGTGTCTGCTGGGTCACTGTTATGGACTCTGGTTCATCTACCTGCCCACCTTCGTCCGGGCGGAGAGCGCAAAGGTTCGCGCGCTGCACACCGCCTACGACGTCCTCAAACACATGGAGAACCGCAAGGTGGTGCTGCCAGACGAGGTGAGCGGGTCAAAGGTCACCATCTGACAGATTAAGAAAAAGGACACAAGACAGATTCAGTGTACGTGGGATCGTATATGAAATGCACAATAACAAAAAAGCCAGGGGTTCATTAAATTAGACGGCAATATTATAAAACACACAGATATTAAGTGTTTTATAAGGTATAAGTTAAGAATACATTTTTTAATTGCTAAATTTACTTTTATGCCTGAAGAAATTTGCCAATATCATTATCAAGTTTATTATAAAAAAATTTTTTTTTTTTTGAGATTTGGTGCCATACTGGTGATCCCAAACTAAATCAGAGCACAATAGCTTATTTTACTGCACAGTTTTGTTTGTTTTGTTGTCATAGGAAGGATAAAAAAACACATGACACAAGAAACCATCAGAAATACAGAAGAGAAACACAGAAGGTCAATTTCCATCCAATTCGGGTTTTTCTCATTTCTGTCGTAGCAAACGTGGATGTTTAAGATATTTATTATTCAGCAGTCTGACAAAGCAGCGTTCATCATGTCATCAGTTTCTGTATAACTTCTACTTTTCACTGAGAAATCTTCTGGCTTGGTTGTTCCACCTTTTTTGATTTTGAACAGCTTCTTCTGAATGTCCGTCTGTCCACGTGAAGAACAAATCAGAGGAATCAGAGAACCACAGTGTGTGTTAATGTGTGTGTGTGTGTTTCAGGTGTGTTACAGGATCCTGATGCAGCTCTGCGGTCAGTACGGTCAGCCCGTCCTCGCTGTTCGAGTCCTGCTGGAGATGAAGAAGGCTGGAATCACACCCAACACCATCACCTATGGATACTACAACAAGGTACACACATACACACACACACACACACACACACTTTCATCCTGTTATTACACAAGCAGGAGGAAAATGTAGAAAAAGTAGAAAAATTGTAAATATTGCTTTATGTCAAGATAAAAAAAAAAAGAAAACCTAAGAACTGAAATATAAAGTGAACTAAAGAAAGATATATCACAGTAAAATACATATGTTAGAGGCAAAGTCTCACAGAAAAACAGAAAGATTTTTATTTCTTTTTACACTCACATTTTTGCCTTGTATAATAAAAATGTTCTGACTTTTCTCAGTTCCAAAGTGTTTTTAATACTAAAACTTAAAACTAATTAAGTAATGCTGCAGGAAACAGCTCACTGGATGGATTCATGTTTGCATTGATTTGATTTGTGATCAATGATTTAATCGGGTGTCCTCCGCCCTCAGGCAGTGCTGGAGAGCAAGTGGCCGTCCACCAGTCAAGGCGGGCGTCTCCGCTGGGCCAAGCTGAGGAACGTCCTGCTGGCCGTGGCCCAGTTCAGACAGCCAATCAGACGCCGGCAGAAGAGCGGCTCCGTGGGGTCAGGGGGAGGTCAGAAAACCGTCATTAAATATTTCACACAGAACTGATGTCTGTTCCGGAGTTTACATCCGATCACAAGCAGCGATTTCTTTTATATACGTGATTTAAAGGCCATTGTTTACAGTACTTTATTTCCATTTTATCCACTTCATCTGAGAGAGAAAGTTTTTATTTTTTATTTTTCCTCCATCAGAGGTAAATATAGTATTTTTACTCCATCAGAGGTAAATATAGTATTTTTACTCCATCAGAGGTAAATATAGTATTTTTACTCCATCAGAGGTAAATATAGTATTTTTACTCCATCAGAGGTAAATATAGTATTTTTCCTGCTCTCCGTTTGTCTGACAGCTTTAGTTTCTTTCCAGATGACAGTTGTTCATCCTTCCTGTCCAGTGAAAACCTGGTATCTCCAGATGTGTTGATGTTGAGTGTTTGTGATAAACTGAAGGATGAAGTCTTCCTTTATGTGTTGAGAAAATTCTCCTCCTTCTTCTTCAGATAAATAAACTATTTAAAGCCTCCTTGGATCAGCTGCATCGTCACAAAGCTGAAAACAGGCTGTTTTTCTGACTTTTTACAGATACGTGGTTCTCACAGGACAAACATATGATGATCTTATAGACCATGATGCATTGCTGCAGATGACCAAACTAGTATATAAAGTCATTTAAATGAACCTGAAACATGAACAGCAGTAAAATACAACATCCTGTTTTTTGATTTTTTTTTTTTTTCTTTAAAAGAAGCGACGACGGAAACTGATGAGAGGCCCCGCCCACACTCTACTCTGATTCGTCAGTCCAGTTGGAGCGGTTTGTCCGAAAGCTCGAGTCACGAGTCTCTGACGGGTTCGTTGGTGAAGAGCAACAGTATGAACAGCATGAAGATGCCGACTGACAGTAAGATACATCCTCTTCCTCCTCACCTTCATCGTCCCTCTCACATCGTCTGACTGATAGTTTGATAGATAAAGAGATATCCATCCTGTGTTGCTCACTTTGTAATATCACAAAACACAAATGAACTCTTATTCCATGTGTTTTATTCTCTGATCACGACAATGAAGTTAAAGGAGAAGCAAAGAATATGTTAAAATTTAGTCTTGTTTTCCAACCTTTGTTATTCCCGTCTCCCTCAGTTGTCTCCTCTTCGCTGTGAAATGATCTGTGAGTAGTTTTCTTATTTCTCTTTTGTCCTACAGAGGTGAGGCTCTGCAAGAAGACCATCCTCCGTAACGCCGGGACCAACGGCGATGCCGTCTCCCGAAAACCTCCGATGGGACGTAGGGACACCTCCACCCCGCCGCCGGCGCCCCCCGGTGGTGTTCTGGTCCGGAGGAGTCAGGTCTGCCTCTCCACCTTCTACAGAGACTGTGCAGAGTCGGCCGAGTCTGAGCCAGACTGCAGCTGCCAGCCGGCAGAAAGAGACGGCAGGTGAGGAGGGAAAATCAGCTAAAATCAAACTGGATCGACCTGTTTGAAGACAGCGTTTAACACCTTACATTTATTTCATGCGCTGGATTCTGAACTCCTTTTTCTTTCTTTTATGTATGAAAAGATCTTATAAGATTTGTTTCTTTATAAGTTGTAGTGTATTTAAATCCTGTCTTGAAAAACATAATTTTTTTAAATAAATTGCCTCCACTGATTCCACAGCACTGTAGCATCATACTCCTGTTTTTAATTTTTCAGCAGGCACAATGACGTTATATAGTTTAAAATAACTTAAATGGCTCTGTTTAGTTTGTGTACCACACGTCCTTCATCGTTTGTTCTTTGACCTTCAGACCTGCAGCAACACGCGACTTGGCGAGCAGAAATAAAGCTGTAGACGAGAACTACAACAACGTCTCCTCCCCGAGCCGAGGAGGTCTGGCAGGGAAACTCCAGCAGCTTCTCACCCCGACCAGACACCGAGTGTCCGTCCGACGAGCCGCCAGCGTGGACGACCGGCGCCCAGGAGGAGGAGGAGGGATCGGACGACGGGTGTCTGAGCAGAGGCAGTCCAGGAAAGCTCAAGTGGCTGAAACGCTGCTGAAAGCCAAGGAGAGGCTGGTCAGCGCCACCTCAGAGGTTTGAACGTCAAATTTATTCTGAGGTGTCTTTAGAGAAACTTCAGATTTTATTTCTGTATAAAATCTTTGGGAATCTTCAATTTGAGAGTCGAATCTGAATTCAAAAGTGGTAAATTGTCTGTTTTTAGGCTCTTGTGTGTTTTGTCCACTGAAACACAGCAAGAAATGTAACTACAAAGGTTGTACTACAGTATTTATAAAGATAGATTTCCACATATAAAATGAAGGTAAAATGAACACAAATAGAAAATATCAAATATTGTTTCACAGATAGAAAATGTCACATGTTTTTGGTCGAATTTCATAAATCATAAACATAAACCCCCTTATAATTGGTTCGGCTTCGCTTTAACATAATTTTGTACTTCTTTGCTGTGCTGTGATGTTTAAATGATTATTTGCTAACTCACCTGGGTCCTTGTTGTCTCGTTCAGAGTTCGTTGTCTGTAGGAAGCGACCTCGACTTGACAGACACGCCCAGCCCGACCTATCCCCTGCGCAGGTCCTGGGACGCCAATCAAGAGGGGGCGGGGCTCGAGGTAAACAGCTGCAGCAGCTCGCATGTTTTTGTTGTTGTTGTTGTTGTTGTTGTCGTAGTGACCGACGCCCTCCCTCTCCTCTCTGTGTGTGTCCAGGTGTTGATGTCCAGCTGCTCTCTGTGTCGCAGCTGTAACTCGCTGGTTTACGACGAGGAGATCATGGCTGGCTGGACGTCCGACGACTCCAACCTGAACTCGTCCTGCCCGTTCTGCTGCGCCTCCTTCGTCCCCTTCCTGAACGCCGAGATCGGCGACCTCGGCCCTGTCAGCAGGTACGAACCTTCATAAATCTGTGATCCAGGTGTGATACTGTTCATCAAGTCTGATTCTCTGTGGTGCATCACAGGGGAGAGGACATTTCCAAAGGAAAGTCCCAGTAGTGGAAAGTAACTAAGTACATTTACTTAAATCCAGAGTATTTTTATTCCACTACATTGATTTGACAGCTGTAGTTGCTTTGCAGAAGAGTAAAACCAAATATAATTAACAAATTAAATGTTTGTTCACTGTGGATCAAATTTCTGTGAGCTGGATCGAGCTAGAAAGATGAAACTTATAAAACTCAATAACTGGAAATGATCTGCAAATGCTTCCCAAGAAAGATGACTGCAGTCGTCCAGATGGTGGCGCTGTAATTAATGTTCAAAAATGACCCCACCCTTGACACTTACTGACTTTAAATTTGACACGTCAGGCTCAGCGTCCTCTACAAAAAAGCCTCCGGTACCAAATGTTCGGTTTGCCTCAGCTAACGTCACGTCATTTTGAATTTCCGTCTTTTTCCTTTCCTGTCAGTGCGGAGCGCAGCAACTGGAACATGGAGGACGAGGTGGAGAGTGCAGTCAGGCCCCCCAGCACTCAGGAAGCCCCCCCACGTCACCAGTGTAACGGCCTGAGCGAAGACTCCAGCTCCGAGACCAGCAGCTACTCGGAGAACAGCAGAACGACCACGGTAACTTTAAACCTGCTTTATTATGATCATTTACACCGTCTGTTGTTCTTTTACTTCCTCCCTTATCTCACCGACCGTCTCCACCTTTAGGGCTCGTCATTGGCCGGGACCCCCCAGGTGACGGTGGCCTACCTGAGCCCTCTGGTCCTGAGGAAGGAGCTGGAGAGTCTGCTGGAGAACGAGGGCGAGGCGGTGCTGGCTCAGCCTCAGTTCCTGGAGAACCACTCCATCATCTTCTGGAACCTGGTGTGGTACTTCCAGCGGCTCGGCCTCCCCAGCAACCTGCTGCAGCTCGTCCGGGCCTCATCGCTGGTCAGCCACTTCACACAGGTACGGTCTGATGTTGACATCACACAGGTACGGTCTGACGCTGACATCACACAGGTACGGTCTGACACCGAGATCACATGTGTACAGACGTCACATTTAAGAGGCTCTGCAGTTTTTGGTGCTCAGTTTAGATAAATGAGAAATGTTTGGCCCAGTGAATGCAGCTACAGCAAAATGAAGATGTTTTACAGGCAAAGAAAAATGAGTTTTCTGCGTGATTCTTCAGAGTTTGAAGAACTGGACTTGTTTGAATTTCTTGAAGATGTTTCACCTCTCATCTTTGGCTCTTGGATGAGAGGTGAAACGTCTTCAGGAACTTAAAAAAAGTCCAGCTGACTTTCTTCAAACTCTAAAATATCACCATGACCTGGAGGACTGAAGATTTTTCTGCTTGATGAGAAAATGTTTTGGTTTAATCCAAACATTTTGAGCAATGTTAACGGGAATCAGATTTTATAATAATACTGATTTTTTTTTTATATATATAGCAGTTTTTAAAACACTCAAAGTGCTTCACTTAAAAAAAAAACACACAAACAAATACATTATAAAATACATACATGCATGATGCATAGACAAGAATTAAATTCTCAGGCAACAGAGGAAATTAAAAGACAGCCAGCCTATAGAAATTAGTTTTTAACAGCCATTTAAAACAAAGCACAGATTCAGCCAGACAAGGAAATTTTTGTCAAATAAGTCAAATCTTTTAATCATTATTTTACTGGAAGTCAATGAAAGCAGGTGAGAATTTATCTTTGTGTTTGTTATATAAAAGAAACTGACTTTGACGCGATTCCACAATTATCAAAGCCAATATTTTAAAAATACTGATCATTCATAATTAAATATTTCCTCCAGGTTGTTTTAAAGAAATTCAACCATGAAATAATCCATTTTTGCAGAGTTAAAACGTCTTTATTCAGAGATGTGTGTTGTTTCTTACGTTTTAATTACTCTGAAAGAAAAGGTAAAAACTAAGAAGAAAACTAGTGAAGAGTCGTCCTGCTGGTAGCTTTAAAAAGTCTTCATGATAAGTGTCTAATGAGGCTAAATGGTTACGTACAGTCAGGTTTTGTTTTAATCTTGATCATTTGCTGTGATCTTAACAAGATTCAAGTGACTGTAAAACAGAGAAGCTGCACAGAAAATGTCAGAGTTGTTTGTAAAGAGCTCTACAAACATTAAAACTGCTGGAACAGACGATGATATGTGAGATAAGCAGCTCAGTGAGAGTCGACTCATGAAATAAAAACAGATTTCTCTCTGACGGTTCAGTCTTCTCAACAGCTTGAATCACAATTTAAGACACGAACAACAAACATTCACAAGATGACAGAAAACTTTATTTATTCAGAGAGAAGTCTTTGTTCAGCAGCTGCAGTACAAAGTAGGAAAGTGTGCAAATATCTCTTTATAATATAATAAAGAGTCTAATAAAGAGTCTGATATGTACATACTACATATCAAAAAAATATATCACTCAAGAATCAAAATATTCAAAAACAAATATACAAAATCCAAAGTCTACATGACGCCAAAAATCTGTTTAATTTTTTTAATTCAGCTTAGAAAAAATAGATAAAAGACCAAAAGCACAAATTCAACGACATGTTTGAGTGACACCATTGAAATAAAGAGAGATAAAAAACAGACTGTTTGATGTTTCACAGTTGGAGGGTTCAGCGGTGAGAGTGAGGCTCCTCTGGGACACACTGACCCCCGACACCGACCAGTGGCCCCCCCTCTACATCCTGTGGAGGATCCATAGTAAGACACACACACACACACACACAGGAGCAAGAAGTTTGAATAAATTTAACTTTTTATTTTAAACCATGTACATAAATAAAGGATCATACAAAAATACAACATGTTCAGTTCAGTGTTTTCTTTACAATATTTACATATATGAGGCAAACTATTAAAGCAGTAAAAAAACGAATAATGGTAACTAAGTAATGATATTTTAAAACACACATATACTCACAAAAGCACACAAACAACATGGGGTACTTCACACACTACATACTGCTTTTTTCGTCATGAACACCAAGTTTAAATGAGTTCAAATGCAGAAGTTTTAATTAAACTCTCAAAGGAAGTTTAGAAAAGGACTCCGGATGTCTTGAAACTCCTGTTTATGTTTTAATGTCATTTTTTCTAAAGGTAAACAAAGACATTTATTCAATCCATCGCCCAGTGCTTGGCCTCTGGGTACTTCTCCAAGTCAACGCTGTACTTGTTTTGGCCTGTAAAAGTCACATGATACTACTACAAATAATAATGATACTAAAAACAAAGAACAGCAGGTTTAATTGATAAAATCTCCTGAATCATCTGTCTCACTTCTGCCCCAAATTAATCCATGGACAGTGTCTCTTTCTTTAAACCACATCTGTGACATAAATCTGGACTGTTGGGATTAAATTAGTTGATGTTTCCTGGTACATTCTCATTAACACGTTGAAAATATCTGACGCTCTCCTCCTCTTCGTCCTCCACCAGGCGGCGTCCCGATGAGAAGCTACAGCTGGCGGCGACACAACCACCCGTACACGCTGTCCTTCCTGGAGGAGGTGCTGCGCTGGGTAGGCATGAACGAGGTGCACAAAGCCGTCACGCTGTTCCTGGACACGCTGGCCAAACAGCCGGACTCGCCCTGCACACAGAGGTCAGGACAAGCTTTTAGAATAATGTCAAGTATTTCCAGGTGAATGTACAGTTTAAAGTTTCACTGAGGACTTAAAAACGATGATCATGATGATAAAGTTCTCCCTCTGTAAGTTTTTATAGTGATATTGCCTTTTTTGTTGTTGTTGTTGTCCCAAAGTGTAAATCTGTATTTTCTGTTTTTGTGTCTGACAGGAGTTTATACAGAGAGTTCCTCTTCCTCACTCTGGCAGCTATGGGCAAAGACCACGTCGGTAAGACTCCCCGGATCTCAGGACACAACAGATTCATGTTTTAATCTTTAAAAACGCAAAATATTACATAATAAAGAGACTAAAGGTTAGCAGGTAGTTTCTCTTTGGTAAAAATCTGATCAGCTGGGATCAAACAGACACGTAAAGAGAGTTTGTTGTGGTAGTTTGGTATAAAGACAGGAACACGACATTGCTGTTGTCTGCATGAACAGTTTGTTGATTTGTGTCTTGATAAAATTATTTGAACAAAAGTTCAGTAATTGGAGGAAACGTTGCAGCTGAGATGTTGATTCACTCAGTGTCACAGTCTGAGGATCATGCAGGTGAAAATAATAATAAAATAGTTCATGATAAAATAATATTTTTATTTGTGGAGCACTTTTCAAGCTGGGAGCTCAAAGTTTTTCTCATCAGCAATATAAAAACAATCCAAAGACTTCAGGAACACAAAAGTTCAGTTCAGTCAACAAAAGAACTAAAACTGTTAAACTGAAGTTAAAAAGGCGCTGACACATCAGAACCGTGTTATTAGATAAATACTGAGAGAAACTTCAACAACACTTCAGTACAGATGACGCAGAACAAATTCAGTGTGTGGAGACAGAAATAAACTTTCCTCTCTCCTCTCTGCAGCTGCGTTCGATAAGAAGTACAAGGCGGCGTTCACTCGGCTCAGCGGCACTCTGGGTCGAGACGAGCTGCGTAAGAAGCGAGCTCAGCCCCCCAGCCCCAAAGCCGTCGACTGCAGACGCAGCTTCCACCCGCCGCTCGAGTGCTGATCGTCCGGGATTTAAACGTCCCGTGAGATCCCGACGACTCCTGCAGCCGTCGTCCCGGAGAGGGAAAGAGGAGGAGCAGCAAACCCCGCTGCCTTCACCTGCTTGTATTCTCCTCTCTGCTGCCTCCTGGTGGACGTTGGAGTGTCGCGCTCCCTCCTGCCCCCCCCCCCCCCACCGTACGTCTGTCTGCCTCGTCGATGTGAATCCAGCAGCTCTTTGTCTCCATTAAAGATCCCGAATCCAGCTGCAGCAGACGGAGCTGAGAAACAAACACCGAGCCGGGATCAGGCTATAACCTGGAGTCCTGCATCGTCTCAAGGCCAGAAAACGGAGGAAGCCCGGGCTCGTGCATGTCCAGGCGATCAGCTGTGTCGATGTGAACTTTTTATTTCTCCCCTAAATACAACACCAGATGATTCAGATCGAACCTTAAAGTCGTCGTACGAGCAGCTGGAAAGTTTAAAGATGTCAGATTTACCTTTTGTATGTGTGACCCACGAAGGACGAGCACACTCGGGATTTTATTTGGAAATATTTCAAACAAGGACGACGTCAAACTCCAGAAAACTTGTGATCTCTATGTTTTTGTGTGTTCAGTGTGGCGGCGTTGTTTGGTCTGTAAAAGGGAAAAAAAGGTGAGAAAGTGATGTTGATTATAAAAGCAGTCGAGGAAAAACCCGAACGAGGAGCTGAAAGTTCGTAAAACCTTCTGATGGTCTGTTTGCTGGGAAGCTTCGACAGTATTTCTGCAGCTAAATGTGAAGAGTCGGATGTCTCACTGCATAATTAAAGAAGTTGATTTTAAGAAGTAATGAAGTCAGAATTCATCCGTCATCCGACAGGAAATCCAGCAAACATCCAAACAGGAAGCTTCTGAACTGTTTGTGATCATTTTGGCCCACAAATGTTTTGGACTTTTCAGATGAAAAATCAGTGGTGTCATCTTTCAAATCAGGAAAATTAAACAGCAAACAATCAATCAATGAAAAAAGGCTTCAAACACTCAAAGATTCACTGAAGTCTGAAAATCTGCAGCTCGTCTTTGGTTGTTCGGGTCAGAAGTCTCGTTTCATCTGTCAAAACACAGACTTGAAGCTCTCAGAATCTCAGCGCTGGTTGTTTTTAGCATTTTTAGCCTGCGAGCCTTTAAAATCAAACCGTGTTTTCTTGTGCTCTTTGAGATGATCCACCACAGAGGTTGGCCCAGTTTAACTTCTTCGATTATTTTCAGTTGTCTAAAGCATCTTTCTGCTTTCAGAGCCGGAAAAAGGTGGATGAGATGTTTACAGGTCAACAACAAACCCGTCTGCAAGAACAAAAATCAGACAGATTAGAGACGTTTGTGCAGCAAAACAGTGTTTTTTTTATTTCCCTGTTACGACCGCTCAGATTTACCTTGAGGCCTCATAGAGGGGTCACCACCCTCAGTTTGGGAACCGCTGAACCACCGATTCACCTGTTCAGAGAGTTGTTGTTCATTTCCAGCAGGATCAGGACTGTTCAGGTTTTAAAGGAAATAACTTTCATCCATTTAAAACAAGAAATCAATGCTACCGTCAAGTTTTCATCGTCTCTGCTCAGATCTGGATCTTCAGGATCTGTTGGACTCACCTGGAGGACTCGCCTGGAAGACTCGCCTGGAAGACTCACCTGGAGGCTGCAGCGGTGTGAAATGTTGTACGTCGAGTTTTACCCTCCATTTCGTGATAACCGACTGAATGATGGAAACGTTCAAACTGACGTCGTTTTGGGTTTGAAGACTTTTAGCAGCTGAGACGTGACAACTTCTGATTAATGTAAAAAAATAATGATGGAAAATTTCCTTTAAAACAAGTTAAAACTGAAAATTTAGGTTTTTATCAGCACTCACTGCTGAATATTATGACCTGTCTGTTATTGTAAAATCTGTATTATAAAAGAAAGTTATTTATGAGCTAATTAAACCCAGAGTTTGTGTAATAAAGTCTTCCAGTTAAAGGACATTTTTCATC
The DNA here is from genome assembly GCA_023238725.1 of Scortum barcoo. Taxonomy (NCBI): domain Eukaryota; kingdom Metazoa; phylum Chordata; class Actinopteri; order Centrarchiformes; family Terapontidae; genus Scortum; species Scortum barcoo. The sequence continues at coordinate 1,360,554 of CM041546.1, read as the reverse complement.
AAAACATTTATTATATTTTTATATTTTTCAGCAGCTGTGACTCAGCTGCTAAAAGGAGACAAAGATTAGGATTTTATTCATTTTTTTAATTAAGCTTCATGTTTGCTTTGTCCTTTCGAGGTCATTTAAAGGGAGAAAATATCGCAAATGAGAAACTTTCTGAGATTAATGGGCTGTGTGTGTGTGTGTGTGTGTAAAAAGTGTGTGGCGCTTAAACATCATCACATTGTCTGGTTTCAGGCGACAGTTTAACACACTGGTTTTATATTTAGGTGGAGTAAAGAATCACAAAAACATCATGTAGTAACGGCGTTTATCAGCCGTGGATCTCTGAGACGACTCAGACTGAACATGTGAAGTTAAAGATTTTAGTTTTTATCTTCTTGTCGTATTTAAAACCACAGAATTTTTTATTTGGTCGGATTAAAATCTTAACGTCGTCTGATACAAGAAATAATCTAAAATCAGAAAATCCAGATTGAACATTTCATTTTTAGACTTCACAGTAACGTCAGTGATCATTTGGAGACAAGTCGCTCTAACTTTGTCTAATTTCTACAACATCAGCATCCTTTAAAAGACTCCTTTTCAGAGATAAATAAGGATTTAAAATAAAAGCAAACAGTCTAAACATTGACATGAGAGGGATCCTTTAATGTTTTATGTCGGACATCCGTCTGCACTCGGTACGTTTCTGCTCCTCTTCACGTTATTTCTGCTGATTTTAATGTTGAATCTGCATCAGACACATTTTAAAACATCTCTGAAGATTTTCTGTTGCACATTTTCTTCCCAATACTCAACAAAGTTAATCTGACTCAAATCAGAATATCCAGATTTGAACTTTCTTATTTTATAAATATGTCAATAAAAATAATTTGGACAGATTTAAAATCAGGACCAACAAAATGATCAGATTTGTTCTTTTCTTCACTTCCTGACAGAATATAAATCACTGGATTATTTAATGTGTTTTTACCTGAACAGGAACGTGTTGTGTTTGAGCGTCCGTCCGTCTGTCAGTCTGTCTGTCTGTTTGCCTGTCTGTCTGTCTGTCTGCAGCTCTGCTAACTTAACTCGTCAGTGCTGGAGGACATCTGAACCTGCAGCCTCACACACAAACATTTTACTTAAAAAAAAAAAAAACTTTATTCATTCACTCACAAACTGTTTTACAGTAAAAAAAAACAAACAATAAAACAGAAAAAAACTAACAAGAATTTAAACAACAACAAAAAAAAAGCTAGAAGATAAGTGATTTTTCACTGAGCTGTTTCCTCTTAATTCATTCATTCATTCACTCAGTCGGTCATTATTTAATTCAGTAAAGAGTCACTGAAGGAGGATAAACTCTGAGAGAAATGTGCTGTTTTAAATGTTTGTGTGATTCTTTGAATTATTCTTTTAAGATTCAGAAACAAACTGAAATATTTTTAGTGTTTTTTCTGTTTTCAGTGTAAATCAGATCAATATCAATTCTCCTGAAATCGATCCATCAGTTCAGGTTCAGTAATGATCCTAATCACACTGACTGAGTTCACTTCCTGCTCGGTGCCCTGGAGCAAAAATAAAACGCTGAATCTTTGTGTGGAAAACTCAAACTTTGAAGTTTACTGTTGAAAAAAGGTTCTTGTTAAATGTGACGTTTAGTTTTTGTTTTGTGAGCGAAGGACGTCTCACTGCAGCAGAGAGAAGCTGCCCCCCTCAGTGTCACAGAGAAACCCCCCCCACACTGTATATTTTAAAGCACTGGACTGCAGCTCGCTCGAGGTCTGACTTGACTTTGTGTTGCAGGTTGTTTTACTGGTTGAATACTTACAGAGGAGAGGAGGAGTGTATTTAAAATAGATACTTGTGTTTGCTGTTGTAATTTATATATGGCTGTGACTTCAGTTGTAAATGTTTGTTTTTTTAAGAAAACACAAAAATAAAAGACCTGGATGAGCCGGACGTGTTTAGTCTGCGCTGCTTTCTTCCTTTTAAAAGGACAGAAAACACTTTTTATTATTCTCTTATATATATTATTATTATTTACACACCACACTCAGTAAATTAATCTGCTTCATCATCACTGATGCTCAGTGTGTGAGGCTCAGTGCAATCTACACCGGAAGTCAGATTAGTATGCCTTCAAAATAAGTGTCTAGTGACATCAACGAAACATGAAAAATGAAACAAGGCAGAAAACTATTTTAACTCTCAGTGAAACTCTACTATTTACACTTCATTGTCTCCTGTTGTTATTTAGGTGAGCAGAATATTGCTAAACACCAATAAGTTGTTATACAGGAATGATATATTTTCCTTAAAAATCATTTAAAGGTACTTTTCTTATTTTTTTATTCAAATACTGGTTCAAATACAAACTTGTATATTCCTGACACACAGGTTATTTAAACTTTTACTGACCTTTGATTCATTTCTACAAAGACAAATTTATTGTAAATGATTTTTAAAATGCACACAATTTATTCAAAAATATTTTTTTTTATTCTGGTTATCCCCTCCTTGAACCGCCACCTTAACGTGGTGGAGGGATTTGTATGCCCAAATGATCCTAGGAGCTATGTTGTCAGGGGCATTACGCCCCTGGTAGGGTCTCCCATGGCAAACAGGTCCTAGGTGACGGGCCAGACTAAGAGCGGTTCACAAGCCCACCATGAAGAAAGAATCAACAAGGACCGTTACGTCGCCCGGATTGGCGTTACCAGGGCCCCACCCTGGAGCCAGGCCTGGGGTTAGGGGCTCGTGAGGCGAGCGCTGGTGGCCGAGTCCCAGTGGGACTCCGGCCGGGCTCAGCCCGAAATGGCGACGTGGGCCCGGCCTTCCAGTAGGCTCACCACCCGCAGGAAGGTCCATGAGGGGCCGGTGCAATGTGGTTTGGGTAGCAGTCGTGGCGGGGGGCCTCGACGACCCAATCCCTGGACCAAAACTCTGGCAATAGGGACATGGAATGTCACCTAGCTGGGGGGGAAGGAGCCTGAGCTCGTGCGGGAGGTTGAGAGGTACCGGCTAGAGATAGGAAGCTGTTGACCTCAACTTAGGGACATTGTCGGATCGGTGGAAGAAATACTTCAAGGATCTCCTCAATCCCACCGACTTGCCTTCCAATGAGGAAGCGGAGGCTGGGGACTCTGAGGTGGATTCCATCCATCACTCAAGCTGAAGTCACTGAGGTAGTTTGCAAGCTCCTCGGTGGCAAGGCGCCGGGGGTGGATGAGATCCGCCCTGAGTACCTCAAGTCTCTGGATGTTGTGGGGCTGTCTTGGCTGACACGCCTCTGCAACATTGCATGGAGGTTGGGGACAGTGCCTCTCTGGAGTGGCAAATTGGGGTGGTGGTCCCTCTTTTTAAAAAGGGGGGGACCGGAGAGTGTGTTCCAACTTTACAGGGGGATCTCACACTTCTCAGCCTCCCGGGAAGGTCTACGCCAGGGTACTGGAGAGGAGAATTCGGCCGATAGTCGACACCTCGGATTCAGGAGGAACAATGCGGTTTTCGTCCCGGTCGTGGAACACTGGACCAGCTCTATACCCTCCACAGGGTGCTTGAGGGTTTATGGGAGTTTGCCCAACCAGTCCACATGTGCTTTGTGGATCTGGAGAAGGCATTCGACCGTGTCCCTCGTGGTATTCTGTGGGGAGTGCTCCGCGAGTATGGGGTCCGGGGCCCTTTGCTAAGGGCTGTTCGGTCTCTGTACGACCGGAGCAGGAGCTTGGTTCGCATTGCCGGCAGTAGGGTTGCGCTTTGTCACCGGTCCTGTTCATAATCTTTATGGACAGGGTTTCTAGGCGATAGCCAGGGGCCGGAGGGAGTCCCGGTTTGGGAACCACAGGATTTCATCTCTGCTTTTTGCGGATGATGTTGTCCTGTTGGCTTCATCAAGCCAGGACCTTCAGCATGTGCTGGAGCAGGTTTGCAGCCGAGTGTGAAGTGCGGCTGGGATGAGAATCAGCACCTCCAAATCCGAGGCCATGGTTCTCGACCGGAAAAGGGTGGCGTGCCCTCTCCAGGTGGGTGGAGAGGTCCTGCCTCAAGTGGAGGAGTTCAAGTATCTCGGGGTCTTGTTCACGAGTGAGGGAAAGATGGAGCGTGAGATTGACAGGTGGCGGATTGGTGCAGCGTCCGCAGTTATGCGGTCACGGTCGGTGTACCGGACCGTCGTGGGTGAAGAAGGAGCTGAGTCGAAAGCGCAAGCTCTCTCGATTTATCGGGTCAATCTACGCTTCCCACTCTCTCACCTATGGTCATGAACTTTGGTTAATGACCGAAAGGACAAGATCGCGGATACAAGCGGCCAAAATGAGTTTCCTCCGCAGGGTGGCTGGGCGCTCCCTTAGAGATAGGGTGAGAAGCTCAGTCACTCGGGAGGAGCTCGGAGTAGAGCCGCTGCTCCTTCGCATCGAGAGGAGTCAGCTGAGGTGGCTTGGGCATCTGTTTCGGATGCCCCCTGGACGCCTCCCTAGGGAGGTGTTCCAGGCGTGTCCCACCGGGAGGAGGCCCCGTGGGAAGACCCAGGACACGCTGGAGAGACTATGTCTCTCGGCTGGCCTGGGAACGCCTCGGGGTCCCCCCTAGAAGAGCTGGAGGAAGTGTCTGGGGTGAGGGAAGTCTGGGCATCTCTGCTCAGATTGCTGCCTCCGCGACCCGGTCCCGGATCAAGCGGATGAAGATGGATGGATGGATGGAAGTGAATAAAAATTACAAGACTAAAATGTGGTATATAAAATAAGTAAAATAGTCAAATTAAACTAAAAACTGAAATAGAATATAAATTAGATCAGATTATTAATAGATTATTTAGTTACATATTTTATTATATTCTAGAATAAAGAATCACATTGTGTCATAATTTTAATTATTTCTCAATTAAAAAAACAAATCACTTTTTTTTTTAATCCTCTTCTGTATCAAACACATATTTATAATCACTATATATTTTTTAAAATATTCCAAATCAGTGAACATCTACCTCTCTAAAAGTCTTAATCCAAGTTTTAGATAAATATTAAATTTCAGTGTTTCAACATGGAACCCCCCCAGGAGGTGACGCGTTTTATTTTGAAAATACTGCCCGGATGTGGTGTATTTCCGCTGACTGGACACTCGGAACAAATTGATCAGCAGTGAAACCGATAAACCGATCAAACCGATAAACCCGGTATGTGAGCGGGGGCGGACCGGGGGGGTCACCGTGGGAACAGGTGCGGGACAGCTGGCCACGCGAACAGGTGAGCCGACGTGTCGACGCGCGCGCTCAGGTGCGTTAACCTTCAGACAGTCTCACCTGCAGAAACATTTATTTTATTTTATTTTAATGTTTCTGTTTTATTCTGGAAAATGTTTCCTGTTTCTGTTTCTTCACAGCTACTCTGCGCTGTTAGCCTGCGTCATGTGCGCCAGACTCCACTCACAAATCCGCTGTTTTTACGTCTTCTATAAATGAAGACGTGGAGCAGAGAAATCGATTAAAAAAAGGTTTCTGTCATCTTTAAGTGGACGATTTTTGTTGGATCTATTTTGGTAAATGTCTCTCTGTCCTGGCTGGGTGAGAATTAAACAAAAATTCACCTTTAAAACCAGCTTACACTGTTAATGTTTATCATAGAGGAAGAGCAGCCAGCAGACGGACACACCGACTTTAAAAGTTTAATGTTTTGATGTAAGACCTGCTGTTTGCTGTAATGAATTTAAGCCGAATTTGAAAGTGTTATATACAGATACAGAAACTGTTTTCATTGATTTGTTATTAATTATATATCTTTACACATAAGCAAGAAAACCTTTAATTGATTATTTTTTAAGGGAGTTTGGACTAGAGGTCTTGAATGGGAGCAACCTGCGCATCGTTTTTGCAGACACACACGAGCTGTAACGTTATTC
>CM041546.1:1324671-1344671 GCA_023238725.1 Scortum barcoo | reverse complement strand
AAAGAAATAATGGAATATTTTGCAGCCTTTTGCAGAATATATATGATCAATAAATGTAAGTAAGTAAGTAAAACTTCACAAAAACATACATAAAAAATGAAAATGTGAAAGAAATGTAAAATGATTTCTGCCTAATGGAGCTGGTTTTTAATCAGATAACTCATCGTATGTTTTGAGTTATATTTAATATATCACAGAGGACTGACGCTGAATCTGCCATAAAAGATCAAACCAGCCAAATTAACATTGACAGTCTTTCTGTATTGACTGTATTTTACTCGTTTACTCATTTATTTTACCACTTTCCCCGATGAGTGTGTGAAACCTCAAAAACAAATTAGGAGACTTTAAACAGTGACACAGAACAAAGAAAACATGAGGAAAAAATGAATGTGGAGATGTCTTTAGTTCATCACAGTGATGAGGGTGTTTTCTGTCGTCCTCTCGATGCTTCACAGAGACGGTGAAGATGTTTCCGTCAGCAGCCAGAGCTCCTCTGACCTCCGCCCGACCTCCAGCAGGAGCCGCGACCTTTAACCCGACCGCCACCTCGACTCCGAGCACCGACTCTCCAACCACGAGCGCGTCCTCCACCACGACGGCTGCAGAGTCTGGTAAACTCACAGACAGAGCAGCGAAAAACGGGGATGATTAATAAATAAACAGTTTGATATGATGGAGATTAAACCAGGTACATCAAAACTGTTAATCTGAAGGAAAATCTGAAGCAGACTGAGCGTGTGCAGGCCGTCCGTTCGTTACTGTGGAGTCTTATTCAACATTAATGCTCACGCTTCAGATCCTGCAGATCTCCATCCTGAGTTGGTTTTTATCTCCTCTACAGGCTGATGGTGGTTAGTTTCTGCTGATTTGCTTGCAACGAAATAAGAAAAGTGTAAAAAGCAGAGAGAGTAACTTCAGTTACGCCTGCTGATGTTGTATTATTAAGTATTTTTATTAGAGTTTATTTACAAAGGAAAAATGGCCTGTCTGTATTAAGCTTTAGCATAAAGAGGTTCTGCATACTTCAACGTGTTTTTTGATCTGTAACCTAAATTATATAACCACACAGCTTTAAAATTAATATCAACTTTCTTTCCAATGATATAAAAATGAACATTTATCTATAATAAATTCAAACAGCTGGTCACTGGAGCAGAGGTGTGAACAAATTGACTTCCTCCTGATTTGTCCCCTGAAAACGTCCCACGGTTCAGACCTGGTGCAGAAGTTAGACTTGAATCAAAATGTTATAAATGTGTGAATCACTGCTGCAGTTGTTTGACTTTAAAAACCAACTAAAATACAGAAAACTGTTCAATAAACCAACAAAGACTTTAAAGTAAAAGCAGCAGACTTTCAGATATATCACACTCCGCCCTCCTTCTCTGTTCAGTGTCAGAGGTCAGGGGGTCAAACCGTGGCCCGCTGGCCGTCGTGGGTCCTGACAGGAAGTTGATTCTCCCGGTGAGCAGCTTGTCGCTCGACGGCAGTGAGAGCTCAGACGACGTCGGCATTGTGAGCTACCACTGGGACGTCGTCAGGTACAAACAGCCCGCCGTGGGTCTGACATGATGACATAAAATAATAATGAAAAAGGAAACAGAGACAGAGTGCTTTACAGGGTTTAGACATGATTTGAAATGAAAAAGGATAAAATACCCAACAATAGAGAGAAGAACACCACTGATAATAATAACAGAAAAGACATGTTGGACATAAAACAAAGATGTGGTGACATTAATGAAAGTTTTGAGAAGTGATTTCAAACCTCAGATCAGAGCTGAGGGGCCTCTTTAGTCTTATTTAATCTTGTTTAGAAGGCAGCAGTAATTCTGCAGTGTAACTGGGAGCTAAATCATGAAGTGCTTTAAAGATAACCAGTAAAATCTTAAAATCAATTGTTAACAGGCCTGATGTGATCTTTGAGTTTTTGTTACCAGCTGAAGGTGTGAGATAGTTTTTTTTATTCAGTTAAAATAATCAAACTGAGAAGAAATAAAAGCATCAATGATCTTCTCTACATCAGCTGAGAGAGAAAAAAACTCCTCAGTAGGTAAAAACAGGATTTCATTTTTTTTTTATAATTTCTTTTTTAAATGTGCGGTCACGTCGCTCAGCTCTTCACAGTTTAAATTCACCTTTTTCATTTTTCAGCGGCCCGTCTGGGTTAAAGCTGGAGGCAGCGGATGAAGCGGTTGCCACGGCGACGGGTCTCCAGGCGGGACGCTACACCTTCAAACTGACCGTCTCCGACCAGCAGGGGGCGACAGACAGCGCCTCGCTGACCGTCAGGGTGCAGGAAGGTCAGAGCGCATCACAACACATCATCATCACGAGTGACAGCGACGAGTCTTTAACGTGTCGTCCTTCCTCCTGCAGCCGCGACTCTTTCTCCCGTCGCTCACGCCAGCGGCAGCCACACTCTCACTCTGCCCAACAACTCGCTGGTGCTGCGAGGCTCCGTGACCAACGGGGACCAGACCGACGTCCACTTCCTGTGGGTCCGAGACAGCCAGAGTCCTGCTGCCGGGGTCAGCACACACCACCGATACAGGAAGTCTGCAGATCAGATTAAAGATCAGATTATACAAGATTACAAATAGATAAGAATACAGTCAGAGTAGATTATTTTTGTATTGCTTTCAAGTAGATTACAATAAAATACATCAGAGAATATTAAAATTAGCATATAATTTAGTATTGTATTAGATATGTATAGATTAGATCAGAATTAGAAGATAATAATATAATTAGGGTAGATTATATTATATGATATTATTATTACATTAAAGTAGATTATACTACATTTTCTAATTATTACTTTAGAGTAGATTACAATAAGAAATATCAGAATATGTTAAAAGGAGTATGTTATAAATTAGTTATGATTGTAATAAAGAATATAGAGCAGAATTAGATAAAAATATAGTTATTGAGTAGATTATATTCATTTATATTATTATTACACTAGAGACTATTATATTACATTATATTTTATTACATCAGAGTATATTAAAATTAGGATATTATCAATTAGATCTGATTATATTAAAGGAGATTACATCAGAATTAGATAAGAATATAATTAGAGTAGATTATAATTCATTAAAAGTAAATTATATTACTTACTATATTATTTTTACATTAGAGTAGATTACTATAAAACACCTCACAGTATTTTAAAATGAGTATATTATAAATTAGATCTGTATTAAAGAAGATTAAATGAGACTGAGATAACAATATAATTAGAGTAGATTATATTACATTACAGTATTATTACATTAAAACACAGAGTATATTAAACTTTGTACATTATGAATGATATCTGTTTGTCTTAAAGGAGATTAGATCAGCACATCTAACAGATTAGAAAACATTTATTAGATTTCTGTAAAATAAAAGTATGTACTGTATGTGCATGTTCCGATTAGATTAGAATAAAAGTAAATTATACTATAATAAGAGCACAATAGACACATTAGATGTCAGGACTTATTTGATTTTTTTTTTTTTTTATATATTCTGACTAAATTATCTCAACTTTCCTCAGGATGAACTGTGTTTTTATAGTTACATGTTTATATTTGAGTTTCTTTGATGTATTGATGAAATTATCTTCTCACCTGGAAACAACAAGCACTTGTTAATATGAGAAAATGTCTCAGTCCTATCTTTGGGTCATGAATAAACAGCCTTATCCTGGACTGAGTATTAAAAGCTGTGGTCAGGTTTTCACAAGGATCCCGTGTTGGTGGCGGTTTGCAGGACGTGCTGTACGGCTCAGAGACTCAGGCCTCGCTCTACCTGGCCAACCTGGTGGAGGGCACCTACCTGTTCCAGCTGAGAGCGACGGACGCTCAGGGCCGCTGCAGCACCGCCACCGCCACCGTGGAGGTCCGCCCAGGTACGACAAGGCTGCAGGGTTCGTTCGTGATGTCACTCCTTTTTACTGCTATAACAGCGCTGACGTTTGTCCCTGCCGTGTCTCCGTAGAGCCGGGCGGCGGCGAGGAGGTGGAGCTGGAGATGTTGGTGTCGGTGTGGCAGGTCAGCGTGGCTCAGAGGGACACGGTGGTCCGACAGCTCGCCGCTCTGCTCCACGTCCTCGACGGAGACATCCAGGTCCGAGCGCTGCAGGGACACTCGCACCTCAGGTACCACATCTGTTTACTGACTGATTACTGACTGATTACTGACTGACTGATCTACTGACTGATTATCGACCGATTGACTGACTGACTGATTACTGACTGACTGATCTGACTGACTGATTACTGACTGACTGATCTGACTGACTGATTACTGACTGATTACTGACTGACTGATCTACTGACTGACTGATGATGATTGACTGACTGACTGATTACTGACTGACTGATCTGACTGACTGATCTGACTGACTGATTACTGACTGACTGACTGATCTACTGACTGACTGATCTGCTGACTGATTACTGACTGACTGATCTGACTGACTGATCTGACTGACTGACTGATCTGACTGATCTGACTGACTGACTGACTGACTACTGACTGACTGATCTGACTTACTGATTACTGATTACTGACTGATCTGACTGACTGATCTGATCTGACTGATCTACTGACTGACTGATTACTGACTGATTACTGACTGACTGATCTACTGACTGATCTGACTGATGACTGATTACTGACTGACTGATCTACTGACTGATCTGCTGACTGATTACTGACTGACTGACTGACTGATCTGACTGACTGACTACTGATCTGACTGACTGATTACTGACTGACTGACTGATCTACTGACTGATTACTGACTGATTACTGACTGACTGATCTGCTGACTGATCTACTGACTGACTGATTACTGACTGATTACTGACTGACTGATCTACTGACTGATCTACTGATTGATTACTGACTGACTGATCTACTGACTGACTGACTGATCTGACTGACTGATTACTGACTGACTGACTGATCTACTGACTGACTGACTGATCTGCTGACTGATTACTGACTGACTGAATAACCAGTTCACTGACTGGTTTGTTGACTAACGAGTTTCCTGAGTGACTTACTGACTGTCTGATTCATCCGAGTTGAAACTACAAAATAAACTAAACCAAACTTAAAATAAGACAGAAAATGATTCTTAAATTAAAAAAAATCTTTAAACTAATGAATCTTCTTAATCTGAATAAAAACAAAGAAACATTTTCAACCATCAGGACACACTTCAATATTTAAAAGTTCGAAAAGTAAAATCAGGTCTGAATATTTTCTGTTTTTATTGTGTTTGTCTGTCTGTTTGTTTATGTGTGTGTGTGTGCAGCACAGTGCTGCGGTTCTCGGTGAGGGGCCCCTCGGGGCCGATCTCCGGCTCCAGGCTGGTGAGTTTGCTGAGGAACCAGCTGCTGAGAGAGAAGAGCGACTACCTGCTGTTCAGAGTGCTGAGAGTCGACACCGTCTGTGAGTCCAAACTGATCAACGTTTACCAAAGTAAAAGTGTTAATACTGCCGATAAAATACTCTGTCACTGTACAAGGATCAAAATATACTCATGATACCAAAAGTAAAAGTGAAATGGCTTCATATTGAATCATTAACATATTCATCACTAAATTATAATGAAATCACTGTAATTATAATATATTAAAAACACTAGGTAATAATAATAATACTGATGCTTTAATGTAGAAGCATCATTAATGTTGCAGGTAAAGGTGGAGCTGATTTAATCCAAAATAATACATCATCTTTTATTACTTCATGTATATTTCACTTCAAAAAATTGATCCCACTGATCTCATTATTGATCAGATGACACAGCTGACAAACAGTTTTTTATTTTTAATTAAACAACATCTTTCTTTGTTTTTTGTCTCGTTTTCCTTCAGTGTGCTTGCTTCGCTGTTCGGGGCGTGGCCAGTGTGATCCAATCACCAAGAAGTGTGCATGTGATCCCTTCTGGACGGAGAATCTGATTCGCCGTTACCTCGGCGACGGAGAGAGCAACTGTGGTAATATTACGCTTTAATTATCGGTTCTGCTGGTTGTTGTAATTTATAAATCAAAACTTCTTTGTGTGTCTGACAAAAACACAAATCTTGATAAATCTTGATCTAAGAAGTAAACTGTGATTTAAAGGACGATGCTCGCTTCATAAAGTTCATTCAGTATCACTTTGCCAGCATCAAGTTTAATGCATCAGATCAAAACACAAAATATGTCTTATAAATCAGTTCAAAGTTCAAGGAAGAACAACGAACGGAAAGAAATAATGATCCAAACTCCTGAACCATGACACACTGACTGACCAAAGAGATCACAAGACTCAACAGAAATTAAATGTGTTAAAAGGTTTGTAGTATCCTTTGAAATCTGTAGTGTTGTCCCGACTAAGAATTTATATTGTTAGTTCTCGATTGATCGTCCATTCACGCCACGTCATCATATTTGAAGTGGAAGGCGCCGTTAAGTCAATGAATGAGTTAACGACATGAATCAATCAACACACCTTTAAAAAGGGAGAGAATATTTCAATCCTAGAAAGTAAAGTAGTCCAATATTTGAATATTTGTGTTCAGTCCTGTAAATCTGACAGATTATATCATCTTGTTTTTTCCTGTTTCTCCAACAGGTGACTCCCTGTTTTATTACCCGCTCATATCTGCATGTAAACGAGTTATTTAGCTGCAGCAGCTTCGATCTAACACTTTGATTTTTCCTGTCAGAGTGGAGAGTGCTGTACGTCATCCTGACCAGCTTCATGCTCATGGTCTTCATCCTCTCCGTCAGCTGGACCTTCATCTGCTGCTGCAGGAGGTGAACACACGTCTTATTTATGATGCTCTGTTTTTATGCAGATGACACTGCAGTGTTACCGTCAGCCTGAACGCTCTGTTTCCCTTCTGTGTTTTAGGAGTGGGCAGACCAAAGTGAAGAAGAAAACCAAATACACCATCCTGGACAACATGGACGAACAGGAGAGGGTCGAGCTCAGACCCAAATTCAGTGAGTCAAGTCAAATAGAGCGTCACATCGAGTCCAAATAAAGATATGCAAAGAAATGTCGGATCATGAGCCAACCAACAGTATCAGCAACAAAATTAAAACATGAAATATAAAGATGTTTTAGCCTCATTGTATAGCTTTTCTGAATATCTGCAGCTTCAAAGCTTGTTGTTCTCCACATAATTAGACAGAATATACAGTGCATCTGGAAAGTATTCACAACGCTTCACTTTTTCCACATTTTGTTATGTTACAGCCTTATTTCCAAAATGGATTAAATTCATTTTCTTCCTCAAAATTCTACACACAACACCACATAATGACAATGTGAAAAAAGTTTTTTTTTGAGATTTTTGCAAATTTATTAAAAATAAAAAACTAAGAAATCACATGTACATAAGTATTCACAGCCTTTGCCATGAAGCTCAAAATTGAGCTCAGGTGCATCCTGTTTCCACTGATCATCTTTGAGATGTTTCTTCAGCTTAATTGGAGTCCACCTGTAAATTCAGTTGATTGGACTTGATTTGGAAAGGCACACACCTGTCTATATAAGGTCCCACAGCTGACAGTGCATGTCAGAGCACAAACCAAGCATGAAGTCAAAGGAATTGTCGGTAGACCTCAGAGACAGGATTGTCTCGAGGCACAAATCTGGGGAAGGGTACAGAAAAATTTCTGCTGCTTTGAAGGTCCCAATGAGCACAGTGGCCTCCATCATCCATAAATGGAAGAAGTTCAGAACCACCAGGACTCTTCCTAGAGCTGGCCGGCCGTCTAAACTGAGCGATCGGGGGAAAAGGGCCTTAGTCAGGGAGGTGACCAAGAACCCGATGGTCACTCTGTCAGAGCTCCAGCGTACCTCTGTAGAGAGAGGAGAACCTTCCAGAAGGACAACCATCTCTGCAGCAATCCACCAATCAGGCCTGTATGGTAGAGAGGCCAGACGGAAGCCACTCCTGAGTCAAAAGGCACATGGCAGCCCGCCTGGAGTTTGCCAAAATGCACCTGAAGGACTCTCAGACCATGAGAAACTAAATTCTCTGGTCTGATGAGACAAAGATTGAACTCTTTGGCGTTAATGCCAGGCGTCATGTTTGGAGGAAACCAGGCACCGCTCATCACCAGGCCAATACATCCCTACAGTGAAGCATGGTGGTGATAGCAGCATCACGCTGTGGGGATGTTTTTCAGCGGCAGGAACTGGGAGACTAGTCAGGATAGAGGGAAAGATGAATGCAGCAATGTACAGAGACATCCTGGATGAAAACCTGCTCCAGAGCGCTCTTGACCTCAGACTGGGGCGACGGTTCATCTTTCAGCAGGACAACGACCATAAGCACACAGCCAAGATAACAAAGGAGTGGCTTAAGGACAACTCTGTGAATGTCCTTGAGTGGCCCAGCCAGAGCCCAGACTTGAATCTGGTTGAACATCTCTGGAGAGATGTGAAAATGGCTGTGCACCGACGCTTCCCATCCAACCTGATGGAGCTTGAGAGGTGCTGCAAAGAGGAATGGGCCAAACTGCCCAAAGATAGGTGTGCCAAGCTTGTGGCATCATATTCAAAAAGACTTGAGGCTGTAATTGCTGCCAAAGGTGCATCAACAAAGTACTTGAGCAAAGGTGATACTGTGAATACTTATGTACATGTGATTTCTTAGTTTTTAGTTTTTTATTTTTAATACATTTGCAAAAATCTCAATGTGGTGTTGTGTGTACTTTTGAGGAAGAAAATTCACGTTGTCATTATGTGGTGTTGTGTGTAGAATTTTGAGGAAGAAAATGAATTGAATCCATTTTGGAAAAAGGCTGTAAACATAACAAAATGTGGAAAAAGTGAAGCGTTGTGAATACTTTCCGGATGCACTGTACAGTAAACTGACAGTAAACTACATTTCTTTGCATTTCACATGAGCTTATTTTGCATTGATAGTTTTACATTGTTTGCAATGAAAAAATGTTCATAGTCTCCTTATTTGAACTAAAACTAACTCCATTCAACTTTTTTGTGAACCAAAAAATGCAAAAAAAACTGTTTGATTCTATGTAGTTTTTAATATTAATACAACCAGCTTTAGTCAGGAAGTGGAGACAGCCTATCAAAATAAAAAGGCCAGAAGTTAACACCAAACGCAGGAACTTATGGCAGCATATGTTTATTGATAGAGCACCTTTCGTAGAGACAAGCAGCCCAAAGTGCTTCACAGAGCAAACAAGCCAGAAAATATAGATAAAAATATGAACAAACAAAAAGTAATAATAAACACACAATAAATAAGGACCAAAAAAATGACTTCAATTTTAAAATGAAATAAATATAAATAAAAGTCAATAAAATTAAATATTAAAAAAAAAAAGACTAGCTATTAAGAAAAATAACTAAGGCAATAACATCACTCTCAAGTAAAAGACAGATTAAAAAGAAAGGTCTTTAATTTTAAAAATAAGGAGAGATTAGAGGCATAAAAACTGAAGAAACTCATGAGACACATCAGGAACATTTAAAAATGAAAAGCTGTGGAGGATCAAAGTGATCTTTACTGGAGCATAAAAAAAGAAAATCTCTGTGGAGGAGTGAGGATATTTAAAGCTTTATTAACAAGTAAAATAACTTCTAAAATCAAATTATAAAAAATACAGGCAGTGATGTGGTCCATTTTCTTTGGTTTTGTTTTTTTCTGAACCAGCTGCGGTTTTTAGGTTCTCCAGAAAAAGGGCATTACAATAAATTAAAGGGTGAGTGAGTATTTCAGCATCTTTATTTTAAATAGTAAAATTCATAAATAAAAATGTTCGGCCTCACCTTTCCTCCGTGCAGGTATCAAACACCGCAGCACAGAGCACAACTCCAGCCTGATGATGTCGGAGTCGGAGCTGGACAGCGACCAGGACACCATCTTCAGCCGGGACCGACCCCTCCAGCTCGGCAGAGACCAGCTCGGCACTCAGGCCGCCCGCAACGGAAACGCCTTCGGCTGATTGGACAGTGACGGGACTGATGTTTGCACTCCGGCAGCCCCGAGCGGCAGGGAAAGATTTAACTCCTTTAACCCCTCCAGGTCCCCGATCACGCCGGCGTGATCAAATGATGTCAGTCGTTCCAGTACAGTGAAAAAATAAGTGTCAGGTGATGTTGTGCTTAAAAAAAAGATTCCCAACATTGGCATGGAAAACATTTTATACAAGAAAAAGCATAAGTGTTCACAAAAAAAGCCCCAAAACTCTTAAGAGTTCAGTTTAAAGGACTTCATTACCCAGAATTCCTGAGCTATGAGGTTCGTAAACGACGTTCAGTTTAGGTTCAAACTCCTTCGAGACACGAGGACACCAAACCTGCGACTCCTTACTCAGAATAACAAAAACACAATATATTCGGAGGATTTTCAGTCAACCTTGATGACCTGTGTCGACATTTTTTGTCTTGAAATAATAATAATAAGGATTTAAAGAAGGATCACACCTTTCCTCTTTCCACACAGATGATGATGATGATGCCTTTGAAGGTTAGCCTAGCTTAGCATACAAAGACTGGAAGCAGGGGGAAACTGTTAGCCTAGCTCCAACAAAAGAGAAAAAAAACAAAACATCCACCTTCCAACAAGTCTGTCTGATTTATATTTAGTTGAATTATCTTCTAAATTCAATGAGCTCTCAGCTGAATGTTGTAGAAGCTAAGTGTTAGCATTTGACACAAATATCCAGCCTATAACGATGTGACAGAAAACTACTGAAACGTCCTGCAGAAAAATAAATTATCAGTGTCGTTAATTAAAAAAGTGTGAAGTGAAGACGATCTTAAAGCAGAAGTAGGAAACTCATTTCAAAATTACTTTCAGTCATATTTACTAAACTGTCTCTGTGTCCTGATGGTCGAACGTGAGAAATAATCTGATAAAAATCAGACTCCTCTGGCTCCACCTCCTGCCTCTAAACAGCCAATCAGAACAGAGTATCTGACGGCACCAGATGACTCCTGACGACTCTGTTAACAGGATCATTACTGAAAACACAGACTGTTTATAAAGATGGACGACACGTCTCAGTCTCCTCCTGCTGAACAAAAGTGAAGCCAAAATATCTCAAATATGAACGCCGCCATCTTTGAGTTGGTGACGTCATTTGGAGCCAGAGATTGGGGGGAGGAGCCTTGTTATCAAGGTCATCATCTTTGTTTAGTGTTCACACTTTTCCAAAAGTCTGATTTGTTTCACACCGGCTGGCTCAGAAAACAAAACAACAACCACGTCCTGCACTGACGACGTATTTTCCTGTTACATCCTTGCCGGGGATGCGTTAGTGTTAACAAAAGATATCTGGTCAGATGGATCATGTTAATATCAACAGTGAACAAGGTGATAAAAGTCACTGACTGAAAGCTGCAGAGCTCCTTAATTCACAAAAGATCAGTTATTATCTTACGTGAACGAAATAAAAACGTTTGACCGCAGGACCGTCTCTAGTTCATCACCATAAAAACAACTCATCGCAGGATAATATCACAATTTCTTCTTTAACTTCTCATTATCATCTATAGTCAGAATTTTCTTTTTTTTGCATTAACTATGACTACAACATATTACAACCAAGGCCTGTTTGACTTCGTATATGAAACAAAATCTGCTGTTCAGAACAGAAACTGTCTCATCAGCTCCACTTTAGAAAGTTTTATTTGTTCATGAGCCGTCGTGTTATCGAGACACGAGCGTTCACACTCGGTGTTGCTTTATTAGGAACACCTGTGCAGCCTCATCTGACGGCCGTTCTGTCTTTATGATGCCAATAATGTTCAGTTTCTGTTGACACTGTCAGTGAGGCTTTATTTGATTAAATGTTTTAGTATTGAGTATTGAGTTCAATGTGTTGTTGTAATAAACTGCATTATAGAGGTGTTTTTAATGGTCTCCACCCTCTTAACTATGAGCCCAGCAATATAAATTTACACATTTCACACAATGTCAACAGAAACTGAACTTTTAAACTTAAAGGCAGATGTCGTGTTGTGTTCAACTGCAAAAGTTTTCCTAATGATAATAATAATAATAATAATAATGGCCACTGGCTGCATTTGTCAGTTTTATAAAGATGGTTTAAAATGTATTTAAACAAAATTCTTATTTTGTAATTTCAAGATTCGAATGTCACAGCGAGGAGGGAGGTGTCTCAATTAATTTTGAGATCTTCATCTCCAAATTTAATGATCCATACTCCTAATTACACAATACGATAACATTTTAAACCAGCTTTAAAACCTTTAAAATACCAAACTCATTCAAGTTAACGTACTTTCGAAGAACAAGGAGCTTCACCAACTCGTCTGTAATTTCAACTGTAATCTGCTCACCTGCTCACAGCCTGATTAGTAGAAAAGTACCTTAACAGATGAAAAACACAGTTTATCGCTGATCAGAAATGCATAAAATAAAACAGGTCAGCAAACAAAAGATTTTCAGGTTTGATTAAGTCACTCTTTAATAAACTTAAATGAGTCAAAAACAGAAATACCGTTGTTCGGCACATAAAAATCAGTCACTTGGCACTTGACATTGAAGGCATTGGCAACCATGTTTTTACTTTTTACGAGAGCCCCAGAAAAAAAAAATCTAAAACCAGCTCAAGATTAAAACCAACATCAATCTACACAATTACAAGGCTTTTATTAAACTACTATACTACAATAATTACATCTTTTTAAATGCTATTTATTCCTTCTGCTGATCTTTATTTCTTTAAACAATTAGTGCATGCAGACATGTTCAACATCAGCTCAACATTTATTTATGTATTTATGAACATTTAAGATATTATTGGACTGTGACTCATGAAGACCTAAAACCTTTGTTAAGCTAATTTTCAGTACAGCCTCAGTTTTCTGCCTTAAATTATTAAAAATGAAATGTTGATGTTTTTTAGGCCAAACTGGAACATGTGCCCCTATTTATTAAAATATGTCAGCATCTCTAAGTATTTTAATTATAAAAAAATATTATTTACATGAACAGACCGACTACAACACATCAGGACGTTCAATACAAACAGTGATTTTACACAAATCCAGCAAAAGTTTTCATTTATTTTAATCACAGTAAATCTCCCTTCTGTACCAAATGTGCTTCTTTTCTGGTTTAAACTAAAATCTTTGTGCTACAGGAGAAAGCAGAAAAACAGAAAAAGGACAGTCGTATGCTTTGGTGGGAGATAATGCTGCGATCACGATTTTAATGCCGTCAACATTTTAGTCGCAGTGTGAAAAGCAAACAAATGTGGACTGTCACATCTGCAGCTGTTAATTAAACCCAAATATAATAAATGTGTAATATTATCGATGATCACGAGATCGCAGCATAAACCCAACAGGTGGAGGAGGAGGTGAAAATGAAAGATGAGGATTTTAAAGCGTGTTCAGAAAGAATACTGGACTCTGATTGGACGTTTGGTTGAGTTGATGTGAAAGAGTTTGGAGGTTTGTGACGTTTTAATTTGTGCGACCGACACACATATAAACTTTCCTGTAAGTGACGGATTAATCATCATCTGGTCAAGCTGCCGAAACATTTCCAAGGATGTTTATTAGGAAACATTCTGCAGCTTTCTGACGATGATGCCGGATCAGAGTTTAACATCATCTGTCCTGCTCTTTAGAAGGATTCAGGGACATTTATCTGAGAGGAGTTTGCTTCAGTTTTGTCATCATGTTCAAATCTTTTTCTCTCGAAGTGGCAAATATTGTTTTGAAAATGTGAATAAAGCAGAAGTCTGACCTTTGTGTCGCTTATTTTCTTTGTAGTTTTACCAACTGCTCCTTTATTTCTGTCCTCTAAAAGGACTGTTAACTATTGGAGATGATAACTTTGACATTCAGTCTCTCTTCATCAATACACGGTGGGGAGTTAGCGAGATTATCAATACAGCCTTTAAGTCCCTTTAGACGATGGAAATAATGTTAGTTACCTAGCAGTTAAAACTGAGACGCTGCTTTTGTCCACTTGTGTCCCAAATTCACAGATTCATTTAAAAAATGATAAAGAAATGTTTGAAATTATTGTAAATCAGCCACGTTTTTGTGATTTGTGCTCGACAGGATTGACGTGTGACAGTAATTCTTCGACTGATGGAGAGTAGCCGTGCCTTAACTGGTTTTAATACCTCTGTCCGATCAGAAGTTATTTCCCTCAGATCTTGGTATACAGTAAAAACAGACAGTGACAGATTAAGGTAGAAACCCTCATAAAGTGTCTGAGAACACATTCTTCCAAAGATATTCCCTCATGTGGTGTTTGATGATGGAGGTGCAGAGCGCTGTCTAACACGTCGCTCCAAAACCTCCCACAGCTGTTCAGCTGGGTTCAGATGTGCTGACTGTGAAGACCACAGCATCTGATTCATTCTCAGCAAACACTCAGCGAGCTGCTGTTGATGCTTCGTGTTTCTCCACATTTATTCAGACTTTTCCTTTAATTTGTCACCTGTTTATAACTGGCATTGCACAACATGAAGTCAACACGCTAATAATAAAACTGTTCGGCATTTAAAAGATGTTTTAGATTGAAAGATTGAAAACATTCATGTAGAAGTCATTTTAACTGATATTTATTTTCTGATCTGCGTATGAACTGATGAAAAAGACCCTGTTTCATCTCTCTGACCCGCCTGTCTCCCGACAGCGAAACAGGAGAGTCAGATGTGAAAATAAAACCACTGGTTTCTTACTTTACCTCAAAAACATCACTTTAGATTTCATTTTAATAATTGAATTTTGTTTTAGTGCACAGACGTTTTCAACCTGGACTAATTATTAGTTGGTAAATTAAATTATTTCTAACCTGAGCTCCACAGTTATGACCATCTTTTAATGATTACTGCGTTTTTATCCGAGCATAGCGCCGCTGTGCCATCGCTGTGCCATCGCTGTGCCATCGCTGTGCCATCGCTGTGCCGTTTCAGGGTTTGAGGCTTCCGAAGCACACATACTTTACCTCCAGATACTCTTCAATGCCGTACTTGGAGCCTTCGCGGCCCAAACCGGACTGTTTGACGCCCCCGAACGTGGCCTCCGGTGTGGACAGGAGGCCCTCGTTGACCCCAACGATCCCCGTCTCCAACGCCTCCATCACCCGCCAGATCTGACTCACGTCCTGCGTGTAGCAGTAACCTGAGGACGGAAAAACAGCGATGATGTTCATGTTCATCACCCAAAAGTTGTCAGAAGCCTCCCTGATAACACCATCACAAACAATTCAATGAGTATTTAGTGCCCTGGTGTAATTAACCTCTCTAAGATCACAGTGCCATCAGGATATCACCTGTACATTTTTAGAAAAAAATCATTTTTAATGTATATCAGAAAAACTAGCTATAAAAAACATTTACATGACATTTTTTCTTTAGTTTGACATTCTTAAACTATTCTGACCCATTTCTTCAGTTCACTTCAAATCAAACCAAAATCAGTTTTTTATTTTTAGTTTTTATTTTTACGTATTTGTACTGAACAATGATAATGATAAAACCAATCAAGGCCACAGAAGAAGTGAAAAAATACTTTTATGCCTTTAAAAAGGGGTCAGTTTGACCGACAACACCATTTACTGGAAGATGAGGGTCTTCTTTTACATAACAGATAATGCCATGTAGCTTCTCAGAAAATGTAACTTAGTTAAAGTTGGTTGTGGTAAACTTCATCTTTAAATCAATAAGCTTTAAAATTTGTGCTAAAACTGAAATGAGTGATTCATTCATCAGTGATTCCTGTTTGAGAGCTGCCTGCCTCTGTGTGTAAAAGAGATGAAGTGACTCATTCCCACCAGTAAGCTCATTGTTTTTGTGTCCCAGGTCTTTCTTTGGTTCAATCTGTCAGCATACAGAGACACGTCCACTCTCACATCACTGCACAAACTTTGTTTTTTAGACACAGTTAAACTTTTCAGAGGGATTTTCTCACCTGCCAGTCCGACATGAGAAGCATTAGCGATAGCCAGAGCTTCTTCCTCCGTGTTGAACCTGGAAATCAGAATGAAGAGTTCTGGTTAATAAAACCAGCAGCTTTCTTCTTGTTTTCTTGTTTTCTTCTTGTCATTTGTTCAGGATGTTAGTATTGTTTTGTGTCTTTTTTCTCGTCTGACTGTTGTATTTTCTGTAAATAAAGTACAAAGACCTGATGACGGGCAGCAGCGGGCCGAAGGTTTCCTCCTGGGTGCACAGCATGTCTGTGGTGACGTCGGCCAGCAGAGTCGGCTCCATGAAGGACCCGTCCAGACGCTTCCCACCCTTCAGCACCTTCGCCCCCCTGGACACGGCGTCCGACACCTGGTGGGCCACCTGAGGGACACACAGGTGAACGCTGCTGCTGCGCTGTGCCACAATGTCGAGGCATCTTTGTACAACATCAAAGTGTGTTTGATATTTGACAAGTATTTAATAAAGATCAGAACTATTTTGATGAGGATTTCTTTAAATAATCTGCTTTTTTTACCACAGAGAGAAGCAAAAATACGAATATCATGTAAATAAAAACCCTCTAAAGAAAGAAAATAAATACAGAAATAAGAATAAAAAGAAAAGTAAGGTGTTCATACAGGAGATATGTTTATACTTTTTGTTGGTTTCCTCCCATCAACGCTCCAAAATCTTTTTTTTCACATTTAAAAATAAACTTCATTCAGTGGACAAACTCTATAAACTGATTTTTTTTTGTCATTTCTGTGCAGGTTATTCATTTAGTGTTACTTAAAGGTCGACACAGAAACCAAAAGTAATGATTGCTAATATCTGACAGCTTGATTTTTTTGTCCCGCTCAGGACGGGGCCTGAGAACGATAAAGACACCTCAACAACAACAACAACAACAACAACATGGCGTTTACGTTTACCTTCTCTGCAGCTCTGGTGTTGATGAGCGGGCCCTGGGTGGTGCTGGGATCCGAACCGTGACCCAGACGGAGCTCGGTGTCCATCGCTCGGCCCAACTTCTCTATGAAGCGGTCGTGGATGCCGCTCTGCACCAGAAACCGGTTGGAACAGACGCATGTCTACAGAAGAAGAAGAAGAAAAAGAAGAAGACGTCAGTGATGTATGTCTGACCTCAGAGCACTGCCAGCTTCATTCGTCTCGACTCGTCTCACCTGTCCGGAGTTCCTGAACTTGGACGCCATGGCTCCCTCCACTGCCTTGTCGACGTCGGCGCTGTCGAACACGATGAAGGGGGCGTGGCCACCCAGCTCCATGGATGCCTTCTTCACAGTGTCGGCGGCCATTTTCAGCAGTACCTGAGAGCAGATTTAACTTTTACTCTTTATACAGATATCAATCCAGCTGCTGTATCAACAGTACAGATTTTTTACCTCCTTATATGTAAAATAGAGTTTAAGTTTGATTTTATTTATTTATTTATTTTAGCTTTTTTTGCTCCATTTTTTATCCGTTTGTCTGTTTACTTGTTTACTGATGTTTTACTGATGATGTTACTTGGAGAAACTTAAAGAGTCAAATCTTTATAGGACTTCATGAAATACTAATTTAATAATTTAATTTGTTCATCATGTTAATCTTGCAGCTGTTAAAGGAGGAGCTCATTTTATTAACTTTACACGCTGCTGTAGATGAATCCATAATAATACATCATCAATGAACACTGATTCATTCCTGTTGTGATGAATTTTGATCTGATTTAACTTCAGTCTCTGTGGACGTTTGGTTCATTCATAAAACCGGATGTGAAGCTGCTCTCTTAAAGTTTTAAAGTTTTTTCTGATCCGACCTTTCCGGTGGCGGTGGAGCCGGTGAAGGAGATTTTGGCCACGAGCGGGTCGGTGCAGAGAACCTCCCCGACCAACGGCGTCTTCTCTCTGGAGGAGGGAACCACGTTAAACACCCCCGCAGGGATCCCCGCCTGCTGCGCCAGCTGTAAAACACGTCACACGGTCACTTCCTCAAAAGCCTGATGACATCACAGCACTGAGAGTTAACAGGAAGTGACAGACGGACCTCAGCCAGAGCGAGCGCTGACAGCGGCGTGTCCTCCGCAGGTTTGATCACCACCGTGCAGCCGGCGGCCAGAGCGGCTCCGACCTTCCTGGTGATCATCGCGCTGGGGAAGTTCCACTGTGGAGAAATGGACACGGTCACCACGATCAATACTTTTATCTTTCTACTCAATCTGATTATCTGAGTTTTCACTTCGTCTGCAGCTCTGCAGAGCTCTTCAGCCTCTTTTAGCTCCAAGTTTTAGTTTTGTGGCACATTTCCTGTCTGATCATCAGACTCATTAACCCGGTGGGATTTATTCTAATGTTGTTATTATTATTATTGTTGTTGTTGTTGTTGTTGTAGATTATGACATCATATCACATCTTCATCAAAAGGTGCCTCCTGCATTTAAACAGACAGCCTGCTTGATGTGAGTCACGAGAAGAAAAGCAGGTGATTCCTGAATTTACCAGCAGATACTTAAATATCACATTTATCTTGTATTAGTAACTGTAATACTGGAAGCAATCTAATTACTTCCCTGAACAGTCATCACATCAATGCCCATCATTTATGATCCTTCAGATGCTGACAGATCACATTTTGTTCTGTGTACATGTTTTGTCTGACACTGATATTATTTTTCTTCATCAAACCCTCGACCTCCCGGGACAGACAGACAGGAAATCAGAGTCAAATGTACATAACACATCAACAACAACAACAACAATAACAATATAAATAAATATATATATAAGTAAATATAAATAATGATCACAAACAGATATATGAAGGTTTCCTTTTCTTCTTATATTATTATTATAATATTATTATAATATTTTTCTCTGTATTCGTCTACATTTGTCTCCTGAACGTCATCTTCTCGTTATCGGCTGCTCACCGGCGTGATGATGGAGGCGACGCCGACGGGCTGTTTGAGGAGGAGGATCTTTCGATCTTTGGCGGGCGACGGGACGATGTCTCCGTACACTCGCCGGGCCTCCTCTGAAAACCACTCCACGAAGGAGGCGGAGTACGCAATCTCGGCGAGGGACTCCTTCATGGGTTTACCCTGCAGCACGAAGACACAAAGACACAAAGACACAAAGACATGACAGTCAGACACAAACCATCACTGACGTTTAAAAATTCAACTGTAGCAGCTGCGTTGCTGTCAAACATCCACAGAAGATTTTAATGTGTTTTTATGTACCAGGCTGTCAGAACAACTTCATTTCCCTCCAGTGCTCAATAAAGTCGTCTGTCTATCTAAATATTTGATTTTTTCCTGCTCCACATTTATCTGACAGATTTATTTACATGTTTACATGTAAATGTTTACATGTTTACTTATTAAACTAACCTAAACAGTTTCTGCACGTACAGTCAATAATCAGTTCACTGATGAATCAATAATAAATTCTCCTGATGATGTTAACGTGATTTTTCCTGTCAAATCATTTTCAGATGTTTCAGGTTTTTTTCTTCTGCTCTGAATAATGTGAATGACTTGTAATGTGTGTGAATAATGTGAATTATTGTAATGTGTGTGAATGATTTGGAGGTTTGAGCATTGTGAAGGTGTCACTTTGGGCTCTGGGTCATTGTGACGGCATTTCTCACTGTTTTCACTCTTTTTACAAAGCAGTCAATCAATCAATGGATCAATGGAGAAAAGAATCAGCAGATTTATAAGTCAGTATGTTTCACGCCTGCAGCATTTGAACATGTGGAGACGTGTCAGTTACATGTTGGAGGAACATCAACAGTTTGCTTCCTGTTTCCACGTGAATAATAACGTCGTTCATTAGATATTGATTATTGTGATGATCGGTTTGTGTACTCACGCTCTCGAACGTGATCAGTTTGGCCAGGTCTTCTTTGTGCAGCATCAGCAGGTCGAACCACTTCCTCAGCAGGATGCTCCTCTCCTGCAGGGCGACCAATCACATCCCGGCAGGACGCCGATATTTGCTGTTTTACAAAAACTATTTATCCAAAGTTAATCATTCAAAGTATTTGGTGAAA
>CM041546.1:1147171-1319671 GCA_023238725.1 Scortum barcoo | reverse complement strand
GTAATAATAAGAATAAAAAAGGACTCTGCCCTCTGAAGTTATAAAATAATAATAAATAAAATGGTTGAACCATCACAATAAAAAGCTGTTCACCTGTGCAGGTTTATTTCATCCAGACTTCTGCTGGTCTGAGCTGGATCAGAGCTGGATCAGAGCTGCTTCAGTGACTCTGATGTGATGTCAGGAAAGTGAAACTTAAGGAAACAGAAACCCTTTGTGCAGGCTCGGTATAAGAGCGGAGGAGAGGCAGGTCCTCCTCAGACATTCAGAGCCCAGGATGGGTGTCCAAGGCCTGGTTTCTCTGCTGGAGACTCACCAGAGGATCTACCGGGAGATCCACTTCAGGAAGAGCCGGCTGCTGATCGACGGCTGCAACCTCATCTACCTGCTGTACTTTGGCTCAGGTGAGTCAAAGTACTCTGACTGCTCAAGTACTACTAGGAGACAGTACTGCAAGTCAGCAAACAAACTTTTAACTTCATGACTGTGATCCTGCAGCAGGTTTGAAGATTCATTTGATTCTTTTATTTTAGTGTTAATGATGAATTCTTGCAGCTTCATCTCCATAAAGTCAAACAGCTGATATCTGCATGACGTCAGTGCTGCAGACAGCAGAAGAGTTTGTTTACTTCAGTTAAAGTACCCACAGATCCTGTAAAAACACAGCCAAATGTCCTCACAGGGTGTTTTTTTAAAGTCTGAGCAGCTCGCTCAGATGTTGCTTTAGTTATTTTTAGTATGATTATTATTGCTGGGCTGGTATTTCTTGTTTATTGCATCAGTGATCAGGATTATTGTCCTGCCTTGTAACTCACGCTGACAGATACACAAGATACCAATTTACTTTAAACCTTCAGCCTTCAGTAAAGCTTTATAACACACCAACAATAAAAAATAAGCAGCTTTTTAAAGTTGAAGCTCCTCTGAGCAGCTTAACAACAAAGTGAACCTCATGGTGGCGCCAGAGGGAAAGTCAGTTTTTACAACATTTAGAGACTGTGTGAAACTGTAGTTGAGGTTAGAGCTTACAGAATAAAACAGGAAACAGAATAAGTGTGACGTTTCGCCCCGATCAAGTGCGAAACATTCCTCAGGCAAACAGCTCAGCTTCACAAACATCTGCAGGACTAGTCCTTCAGGCTGAACCACACCTGAGCCGGATCACCTGAGACAAATGGCCGACTTTGAGGTGACGTCAGGTGTTGATGGTTCCAGGCAGCGTACAGTCAAACATGCTGTTTGTTACAGACAGTCCATGATGAGAATAAAGTCTCAGTCAGGTTTAGATCAGTGTGCTCGTCCCCTCCAGGTGTCTCCAGTGTCAGTGCCCCTCCTCAGAGTTGAATTCCTCGTTAAACCAGCAGGACGTGTGTGTCTGATCATTAACAAGGTTGATTTGTTTGGTTGATTGATCAGGTCTGGACCAGAATCATGGTGGAGAGTACGCTGCGTTTGAGGCGCTGGTTGAGAAGTTCATCCAAACCCTCAGAGACTGTGAGATCAAGCCGTATGTGGTGCTGGATGGAGGCACCGACCCGACCGACAAGAAGCTGGACACCCTGACGAGCAGAGCCGAGGATTGCATCAGGAGAGCGCATCAGGCGGCGGTGAGCGGCCGGCCGGAGAGGATCCTACCACAGATGATCAAGCTGGTGTTCAGACAGACCCTGATCCGGCTGGAGGTCGCCGTGGCTCAGTGCTTTGGAGAGGCCGACCAGGAGATCGCTGCCCTCGCCAGCGAGTGGGAGTGCCCGGTGCTTTCCAACGACAGCGACTTCTACATCTTCGACCTCCCGGCGGGGCTGCTGCCGATCTCTCACTTCCAGTGGAAGGCGGTGAAGCGGAGCGGCTCGCAGAGCTACATCCCCTGTAAGAGCTACAAAACCTCCAGCTTCTGCATCTTCTTCGACATCCAGCGAGATCTCCTGCCCACCTTCGCCGCCTTGGCCGGGAATGACTACGTGAAGCTGGAGAGGATAAATACGACCATCAGCTGGAGTCAGTTCTGTCCGGCGGGCTGCGAGCCGCCGAGCCGCCTGGAGGGGCTGCTCTGCTGGCTGAAGAGTTTCGACCAGCCTCACAAAGCCCTGCAGGCGGCGCTGGGGCTGATGGGAGAGCTGAGCAAGGAGAGACAGGCGGAGGTGCTGGAGGGCTTGTATCTGGGGATGAAGGAGTACCAGATCCCTCACAGCTCCCTGAAGAGGTTCTTCATCCACGGGACGACACCAACAGCGGAAAAAGTAAATTTCAACAGTTTTCCTTTATTAAGACCTCATTAAAGCCTAAATTATTAATTGATTAACTGAAAAACGACCTCATAATGAAAATAATGTTTGTTACAGTCGTGACCATCACTGGTGAATTTGTACGCTCTGATAATGACTAATTATAGCAGTAAGATGCATGTAGAGGAAAATATATTTACATCTGTAGTAAAGTGGAGTGTTAGTTTACTCTGTTTTTCTCCTCCGTCTCCTGGAGGTGGAGGGTCTCGTCCCGGCCTGGATGTGGCTGATGTTGACGCAGGCACTGCTGACTCCAGATGTCCAGGACGTGCTGCTGCTGAACCGGATGCCCCTCAGCTTCACCGTGGACCACGCCGACCTGCCCAGCGCTCGGCTGACCTCCAGGCCGCTCCGCCAGGTGATGTACGGGCTGCTGCTGGGCAAAGGGAAGCGGCGACAGGTGATGGAGAGAGACAGAGATGGCCTCCAGCTGGCCCTCACCCCAGGTCCATCCGACCTTCACCAAGCTCACCCGGCAGCTGACGCTCGCCTCGCTGGACAAGGTGAAGATTTCAGAGTTTAATCCAAACGACCACTTTATATTTAGAACAGATGACACCTGCTGTTTTCTAATGTGTTGTCACACCACACTGCAAACGTGCCTTTCATAAACGACACTGAGAGGACGCAGGACTGAGCTCGACCAGAGGTCACTGCTAACAGTGAGACAGGAACCAACAACAAGCAGCACACACACAAAGGAACAGGGCCGGTTTGTTGTCCTGGGTTTATCTGGAGTGTAGCTGAAAAGGGAAGTGGAGACAGGTGAACAGATGGGCGGGGAAAGTCAGGTGACTGCAGGGCTGATGACAGAAGAGGAAACAGGTGTCACAGTCAGGTAAAAGGAGCGTCTGAGGACCTCTGGTGGATGGATGGGAAGCTGCAATGGAGAGACCAGGGGACTGGCTGGAGCAAAGACATGAAGTTCAACCCATCAACCAATAGTTTTATTTCATGTCTTTAATACACATTGAATTTTTTGTAATGTTGTTAACTTTAGATCAGGAGTTAATGATGTCGTTATCTCTGAATGTCAAAGCTGTTTTTCTGGTGATAACTGGATAATTGTGTTGAACTCCAAAATGAGTGTGTGTTTCATTTGAGCACAGCTGATTTCAACCTTCAAGATCACTGTGATGACTGTCAGGGAGGATCCATAACTGATCAATAATTAAGGCCTAAATGTGGAGTTTGCTTTGCTGCAGTTTCTTCATTGGAGCAGACAATCTGGTTTTATAGTCTCCAAAGATGAGAGGTTGACCCATCTCTCTGCTTCAGCCAGCAGCTGCTCAAATAAAGCCGTTATATATATTATATAGAAATAATGAAGACATTATTAAGCTCATCCTGTTTGCCGTCCCACTGTACATAATGACCCCCACAGCATCTCCACAGAGCCTACAGACACCTGCTGATGGAAACTAACTGGAGATAAACACACAAACATCACAAGAAGATGAGGAAAACACACTCTCATTTCTTATTATAACAGGTTGATTATCTCGTTATTTTGAGATAACGAGATAATGACATAAAAATGCATATAAGGTCTGTTTCTAATGTTTGAATGTATTATTCCACATTTACCCTCCCCAGGCTGACCCCTCTCAGCGTCTGCAGGTGCTGTTGGAGGCTCTGGGGGTGACCGAGGCCTCGCTGAGCCGCCTGCCGCCTCAGCTGCGCCTCCCAGTGGCCGCCACCTGTTACTGGCTGCAGAGAGCCGAACCCCCCCCGGACGAGAGGCTGCTGAAGGCGCTGCTGCTGGGGCTGAGCGACGGAGGGACGGCGAGGCAGAGAGCAGGTACGAACATGAACATCAGGAGACACGTTTCAGAGCACAAAGATGTTCAACTTCAATGATAGAAATCAGAAAAACAAACCATTTGAACGACAAAATGTTATTCTCAGTGTAAAATAAACATTACACACACGTATAGGACAACTACTGAACGAGGTGTGTGTGTGTGTGTTGCAGCTTTACCGATTCAAAGTCAACGCTTCAGACAGAGGCTGGACGTGGGCGTCGTTCACTCCTTCAACCAATGGCAGGGCTGCCTGAAGGACAGCATCCACCTGAACCAGCTGCTGAGTTTCCCCTTACCTGAACCACAGATGGCCAGGTGAGTCTTCACAGAACTGAGCTGGAGCTTCATATGAAATCTGTGTTTGTCTTTAGGAAGGAAATGAAAACAACATGATCACAGGAAAGGTACTGATACGACTGAACTTCCCCTCTGAGGATCAATGAAGTTTTATCTTCTTATCTATATTTTATTAAGCTAAAAGGGTCACTGATATTTGTATTGCTGAGCTGCAATGAACAAATATTTTGTCACTGATTAAACCTCTGATTATTTCCAGTTAATCTGTTGATCTATAAAATATCTGAACATAGTGAAAATGGCCGATGTGAAGTTTACAAAGACAGAAAACAAAGAGAGAAAATGTTTGACTGAAATGATTCCTGAATGATATAAATAATATTCAAGACTATTTATTTTCTGTAAGCTAATTGATTAATTAGATATTAGATTAGATTTCAGCGCTATTCAGTTGATTTCAGATCATTTACTACAGTAAAAGTATAAAGATCAAACTATCAAATAAAAGTCCTGCATTGAAAATATTACTTGAGTTAAAGTGTGTAATCAGTAAAAAAGTACTTTAAAAGTACTTTTTAAAAGTATTTAAAGTACTGTGCTGCTGCACTGCTTTCATTATCTGATTGATCTGATCATTAATGAAAAAGCAGGATTTCATTACATCACTGCACCTTTGCCTGTAGGCGTGGTCATGTGACAGTTTGTTGTTATAAACCTGGTGTTTGATGTTAAATCTCCATCTCGTCCTCCTGATGTTTTCCAGGTTGTACGAGGGGACACTCGTCCACCATCTGGTCCACCGGATGAGGACGGGAGGAAAACTGAAGCCTTTTCTGAAGAGCGACCCCTCGAGTG
The DNA here is from genome assembly GCA_023238725.1 of Scortum barcoo. NCBI lineage: Eukaryota > Metazoa > Chordata > Actinopteri > Centrarchiformes > Terapontidae > Scortum > Scortum barcoo. Next base: position 1,314,429 of record CM041546.1, on the reverse strand, counting down.
TGAGGCAGTACCGAGCCATGCTGGCGGTGGCTCACCAGTTTCAAGGTCGGGAGGCATCGAAGTCCTCGGAGACCCAGAAGGAACCGACGGCGCCGAGACAGAAACGTCGGCAGCCGCTGGACGACCTGACGGCAAACCTGCAGCAGCTGTTCCTCCAGTACGATGACGACGACCAGGAGGAGGCCGCCCTCGAAGTCAGAAGCCTGGTCGGAGCCCAGAAGGATTTCCACCTGGATGACCTGGTGTCGGTGAGGACTCGGTACAGAGCCAAAGAGAGAAACAACCGCTGCAACAACCCAGAACTGGCCCGCAAAGAGGAGTGCAGAGGCCACGACCTCCTGTGACCTTAGCTCCGGATCAAACTGCTGAAACACGCCTGCAAATCATCCTGATTTCTTCACAAATCAACCCTTCAGAGCTCAGTTAATACAACTCTGGACCTAAACGGAGATTAACCCTGATGAGCGACAGTCCAACGCGCTCTCTATTTTAACTGTTTTTTCAATATTCAGGACTTTAGATTTGTCATGTGCACAACAATCACACGGAGCAGTCGCTGGTATGAAACTCAGACTAAAAAAATATATTTAGAGAGAAAAAACACAAAAATAAAATATAAAAATAAATCAAATAAAAACTAAAGTAATAAAATACAATACAGACCTCAAATATGAATTGTAAAACAAAAGCAGCTTGATGAACGCTCCTCTTTCCTCTTTAACTTCCTGATCGAGTTGTGATGAGACAACATCGATAAGACGACTCTGGCCGATTCTGGGAAAGTGTTGAGTTAGATTTATGTACACGTGTGCAGGCTAACGTTGATGTTGGAGAACAACATGCTGATTTTAAAACGTACTGTTGCAGCTGGATTACATGTTTTGTAAAGTAACTAAGTACATTTACTCCAATTACTGTACTGAAGTTCTGAGATACTTGTACTCCACTGTGGTTCAGAGGGAAATATTTGTACTTTCTGTGCCATTTATCTGACAGCTTAAGTTACTTCGACAGATTTAGATCGGTTTATAGATTAAATTTGTTTTAGATGAAACTACCAAACCAGTAATAAGATACTTTTATTTTTGATACCTAAACTTCTTCTATTGATAATACTTCCGTACAGATTTCATACTTTGAGCGCATTGCTGTACTTTTATATAAGTGAAATATTATTTCTTCCGTCATTGCAGATTTTGGGAGAGAATCACGTTCTGTTAATGTTCGTTGTCTTTTATTTTTCAGTGAAATTCAGCCTAATATGTCTGATTAAATGTTGTTTAATGTTTAATGTCAGCTGGGAGATGATTTATCAGGAGCTGAACCGACATCAACTTTTTAAATGTATTTAGATTATTTGTTCTATTTAAAGCAGCACTTTTTAGTAAAAACATGAATTTGTGTTAACTTTTTACAGCATGAAAAAAATATTGTTCTGTATTTATCCGTCTGTTTCTTGAATATATTTGCAAAAATTGTAGTTTGAGTTGAGGGAAGGAATAAGGAAATGATAAATGTCTTTTAATCTGTTTTATTGTGTGAAATGATGTTGATTCAATGAATGACGTGAATAAATTTTGCTCCCCAAACTGCCTCTGTGGATATGTGAGTCTGCACACGGTGAAAATATGAATGAAAACAAAGTGAGCTTCTTTAAAAGATTTATAAAATTTTAATATACATTTTATTCTCATCCACACACACACACACATACACACATATAAATAAAACAGCAGATAAAGAGGAGTCAGCGGTGTGACTGGTGTTCGGTCTGTTCAGCACATTCTGGTCAAGTTAAGACAAAGACGCTAAATTAATTTTAATGTGATCAAATATTTGAATTATTTACTGTCCTGCAGACTTTAGATGCACGTTAACAATGTTTGAAAATGGTTTTCTAGTAATTCGCCTCCTTTAAAACCCTGAAAGTGCGTGTTAAAAATAAATACTGGCTCTAAACCTCACATGGAGCATATTTTTATGTAGATTTGATTTCCTGGTTTGGGCCTTTTCATTCCATAGAATTAAATTGTCTATTTTAGAAGAAAATTTTCTTCCAACTTTGTGGCCTGATTATGACATTTAAAAAAGGAGGAAAAAAGTAAATTATTTATCATTCTTTAGTTTCATTTTTCTTTTAAATGTCACAAATAACTGCATGAAGTTTTAGATTAAAAAAAGTTTTAAAATGTAAAATATTACCTGTATTACTGTGATAAACAGCAACACAAAGAATAGATGAAGAATATTTAACATTTTTGCTTCAAAATGTCCATCTATGACTTGACTGATTGATTTAATGGATTGAGAAGCTTTTTCCAAACTTATTTATTTATTTGAGTTATTAAGGCCCAATAAAGAACAAACGATAAATTATTCATAAGAATTGTGTCTGAAAACACTCGACTGTTTTTATTCAACTAAACATTTGAAGTTTAAGTCAGGGCTATTGATTACTTTCTGGATTAACTTCTCATTTGTGGGTCTATAAAATAAAACTTCTTGTTTTTCTACGATTAAAGAAGCTGAGCTGGGAACATTTGGCTGGTTTTACTTGAAAAATGTCTTCTACGATCATCAAATATTTCTGCAGATCGACTGATGGTCTCGATCGGGGGATCAGCGTCTGAACGTCGATTAGCTTTGTGAGCCAATCAAAAGACCTGCGACCAGTCACGTTTGGCCCCGACACACAGCAGCTACAGAGAGCAGTTTATGTAAGAAGCATGAGACACGAACTGTGGCGAATTTTACAAAAAACCAACACGATCACACAAACATCCACAGGGACGCAGCTCAGACGGTCTGAGGCGTGAAGCACATCTGGCTGAGGGGGGTGGGGGGGGGAGAAGAGACCTCAAAAACAAGAGAGAGGACGAGGGACAAGATGGAGGTCATGATGGGAGGACGAGAGCTCGGGGGGGGGGGGTCAACTCTGCTGCGTTTTATACAACCTGAGTTTGTATTAAATCTGAAAACAAAGAGAAATAAAGTCGAGCAGAAACTGGAGACGGTTGATTTCAAACTTTGAATTCTTGGACTCATTTTTATCTTGTTTTTTTTTTACAATTACAAACTTCTTATGCTCTCGTGAGATTTATAATAAGACATTATTTTGTTTGTGATGCTGAAGCAGATCTCAGAGCAGAAACCAACAGGAAGGATGGAAACGCTACAAAAATAAGACTCAGGTTGTAAAAACAGCACATTTTCCTTTAATGTATATAAATGTTTTTGTCATTTGCTCAGTCAGAAATAAAATTTCACCATGTTTGATCATTAAAGCTTTTTACTGACATCAGCTGCACGTTACAAACCAAACCTGGAAAAGGAAAAGAAAAGAGAACCGCCTTTTTATTTCATACGGAGACACATTTTAAATATAAAGTTTGAACCAGCATCTTCAGCCGCACAGTGCGAAATAAAGTCAGGTTTAATGTTTGGAAACAGCAGCAGAGTGACGGCGTTTTCTTTCCTCTTTCTGATGAGAAGATGTGCCTTTAGGAAAAACATAAAATCAAATTTTCACCAATGAAAGAGCCAAATCAACAACCAGAAAGATTAAAGATTAAAAAGGTGGAGGAAATAAATCCTGACTGAAGGAGAGAAAAAAAAAAAAAAAAAAAAAAAAAATCAACGATAAATCATTTTAAAATAATTTTAGCGGTGCGAACAGAGAAGCCATCCGTCAGTAAAGGGCGTCTTTCCACTCGAGTGGAGATCATCTAAATGGTCGATAACTTCTCTAAGGCACAGGATGAGAAAGCGTCGTACTAAAGTGTTTGTACCCTGAAGCGACCGTGGCGGCTCTGGCGTGTGAACGTCGGCGGTTTTTGAAGCCTGATTCCACTCTGAGCGTCAGGATGTTAAAAACTCTGCAAGAATTTATCTGTTTTTTTAAATTTCCCCAGCAAACAGCGGCTGGTTTGTGCCAGAAGAGTCGTTCACCACCACAGACACGTCTTTATGTGAGGAGCTCGAACAGGACAGAATACAGTTTTAACATCAGCTGTACAACTAAAAACTAGAGTTCATTTTTCATTAAATAAACCAGGAAGAAGCATGAAACTGAATATATGATCACAGAAAGAAGCCGGTATCGTGGAGGTGTGATGGCACATTTACTCCTCCTAAGCTGATCGAACAAACATTCAGGAAACTTTCACACCTGTTTGATAAAAAAAAAAAACAACAAAAAGATCCATCATTTCCTTCAAGTTTTCTCTAATAACGCTGATAATAATAATGATAATATTATAAATGAAGTGAGGAGGAAATAATGCAGACAGGTGTGAAAGCAGGCTCAGATGTTCGAGTCTGAAAGTGTTTTCATGCTGCGTTTGGTAGTTCGTATTAAACTGCAGAAGCACTTGAGTGTCAACATTACTGAACATTATGTTCCTGAATCATCCACAGAGCATCAAAAACTGTTACCAAACCAAAGAAAACACTTCCAAAGACAACACATTTAATCACAGTTAAACTGTTACCTAACCAAAGTTACTGTCAAATGTCAGACTAATAATCCAGCTCATTGATTCTCTGATTTAATCATTTTAGATTTGTGTGTTTGTACAGCTGATTGAGTTTAACGTTTAACATCTGCTGCTTCCTTTTGTTTGTAATTCTCAAAGAAAGGAATAAAAAAAAAAATCGACACCAATATGGAGAAATTTTCACAAAATATTTGGTCGAACAAAAACTGTAGGAGTGTTTCTTCACTACAGACGTGTACAGGTGTATGGAAGTCTACGGCTGCCAACATTTAAATCAAATCACTTTAATAGGTTGTTTCCTGATGTAATAAATCTGATGACAAAGCAAATTTTCCACCTGTGTGACAAAATTAAAACAACAAACGTTTTAAAAAAGCACAATCACTGGCTAAATGAAAATTAAATTAATAAATGTAAATCATCTTATACACAAATAACAATAATTACATTGAATGGTGAACAGATTTAAATAAAACAGAAAGCCCAATGAACTCAACAATATTAAATCAAACATAAATATTAGGCCCTGATTGAGTTTGCTCTTAATACACACTTTATAAACCCTCATCAAGAAAAATGTACAACATGAATGTTTTTAACTTTAATGTTTTGATGGTGCTCAAGAATTCAATTTTTTTTACCAGAAGATATCTGTAATAACAGGACAGGCCTCCTTTATGAAATCTGTCCTTCATTATAAGAAAAGTTAATTTTAAATCTGTGCAGATAAATGGAAAAGGACTTTGATTTGATTTTATTTAATTTAATTTTGGCACCCACAGACTCCACAGTAGAAAATCACAAGATTAAAGCTTGTATTAGCTCTAAATGCTTGAAGTTCCTTTATGTGCACAGTTATAAAACGTACTTACAGCAACACCCACATGTTGCTTTAGTGTTTCTTTAAATAACCGACTATATGTTTCATTTTTACAGCAGAAATCAGGACCTCTGAGTCTGTCAGGTCTTTATTTCCTGTTAAATTAAACATTTTGTGCTAAGAACGAACTGTGAACTTTGTACCGTCACACCTCCACTGACATGCCATAAACCATCGAAACAAGTCGCCTCGTGTGTTCGAAGCTGAAGACGAACAGTGGTCCACACCCTCTAAATGACAGATTAAAAAACAAAAAACAGACTCTACACGTCTAAGCGTCGACTCTTCGGAGGGTTACATCCTAAAAGACGAAGAACAAAGGTTTGGTCAGTTTCCTCAAAGCGACGGTCGGGAATCTACAACGAGGCCGAGCACAGAGGAGGAGGAGGCCCGAAGAGACCAACCAAACAGAGAAACCAGATCTCCCAGCAGCCTTTGCACCCTCCCTGCCCCCCCAAACACACACCAACCAACCCCGAGGCCGGGAGCTTCCTCCAGTCCCAGACCAGAGTCCCTCCTGCCGTCTGAGGAGCTCACAGGAAAAATCCTTTGTCTTAGTAAGTCAGTGCCATCGGTTGTGAGATCTGTACGCCATCCTCCTCCTCCTCCTCTTCTTCTCCTCCAAAACTCGGCCCGACGTCACGGGGCAGGTGGAGGTGTTGTTGTTGGTGTTGTTGTTGGTGTTGTTGTTGGTTGTTGTTGGGGGTTGGGGGGGGTCATACCTCATGGAAGCAGTCGGCCGATGGGGCTCCTCTCGGCTCCACGCCATCTCTCCACCGTCTTTATGGCCTCAGGCTCAGACACAACGCACACCGAGGAGGTGAGGGTGACCAGGAACAGCAGGTCTGCAGACAGACAGACAGACAGACGGACTTTAATGATGTTGTTACAGCAGCAGCACAGTAAGGATGATAAATTAAGACCTGCAGAACAAATCCCTGAATATAATAATAAAGGAAACAGAGAGAACAGTAGGTAAGAACAGGTGGCAGTGATCAATATCGTGATCATATATAACAGCACGTTACGTATGTTTACACACTTCACTGTTTTACAGGATGTGAAACAACACGTAAGAGCGACGGGGGAAATAATCGATGATTGTTGAATGATTCTGCATCGATCAGTAAAGTCTATAATCGATTATGAAATCGCTTTCCAACTGACTGTCATTTCAGGAGTTTGGTGCTGCTGCTACATAGAAATTGATGGCGGAGCAGCTGCAGTAGACAAACGAAATAAAAACCACGGCTGGCTTTTTTCAAATCAGATGTTTGGACACACTGAGAATAAGTGAAGTGAAATATATAATCCATCTGCTAAACAATTATTTTGTGTTGTACTGAAGGTGGGTTATTTTTGTTCATATTTGAGCAGTATCTTCAGTCTCATCAGGGTGACGCTGAAAGCTGCAGCTGTTTGTGTTTAGTGACTCATTTGTCACAAAAAAAAGTTTAAATAAAAGGGTCTTAATTTCACCTGACTGTTTGTACTGATGAGGGAAAAATCTGAAACTGAGACGCATCGAGAATCATCGTTTAATCATCGAGAGGCGGCTCAAGCCGATTCGGTGAAATGTTGTTTGCTCTTACCGAAGATGCTGAGGCTCTCCGTCTGGAAGATCTTCTGTAGAGGAGGGAAGTAGATGACGAGAAGCTGACCCATGATGGAGGCCAGGACGGCATAACAGAAGGTCCTGTTACTGCACAGACCCATCTCATGGACCATACGAGTCTGAGCAGACATCATTAGAAAATATAAATGAAACCAACACTGTTTGTGAGTTAAGACAAATTAAAAACTTCTGTTCTCAGGAGGAAACAATCGATCAGGAAAGAGTTCGGCTGATCGCGCTGATTGGGGTGTCTGACGGTTACCTGCGAACGAGAGCTCAGAGCGTTGAACATGTCGAAGAAGACGAAGCAGGTGAAGGTCATGGTCGTGTCTCGAGGAGTGATCACGTTGTCCTGCAACTGGAAAACAAACACAAACACAAAGATTGACAAACCTGCTGGATCGAGTCTCATCTGACCCGAAGGTCGACTACAAACACCCACTGTTGGAGATGTTGGTTTGTAAAGTTTTTAAGTAATACCAACTGTTTTACTGGTCGTTATCTCTCTTCAGTATCTATCAAATCTTACTGATCTACTGCTTGGCTGCCTGTAAACATTTAAAGTCTGAGCTCTCTCACTGTTGACTCCTCAAATGACACGACAGATAAAGGAATCGTCATTATCATCACCTCTCTCCAGAAGACAAACAGTGTCCCGCAGACGATGATGAGCGCCGACACCAGGACTTTGATGAGCAGGCTGCGAGTGATGATGCTGTCTCTCACGTTACGAGGAGGTTTCGTGATCACGTCCCGATCCACCGGCTCCACGCCCAAACTGACAACAAAATACAACCTCAGCGTCACAAACACACTCCTCAAACTGAAAGTTATTTAAAAAGAGCTGTGCTGTTTTATTTGTGTGCAGCCAGAAATTCAGAAATAACGTTGTCACGTGGTGATGTAATTCAAAACAAACCAAATATATTTATTTTGATTTTTTGTAATATCATATTTATGTTCAGTTATTTTTTTCAAAGACTTTCGTCTCAAACTCAACAGCTTGTTACAAACTAAACTAACTAAAACGGATTGTCTGTATTTGACCTATAATTATTGTCATATTACGTTTGTCATTAAAGAAAACTTCCAAAGAAAACACATTTTATCACAGGAAGTTTCTCCAGGAACCTTTAGAGGAGCTCAGAGCTTTTCCTCCACAAGGACAGGGTCTAAATTAAGTTCAGGGACTTTATTTTATCCCCCCAAAAAGTCCCTGCTCGGGGGGTCGTACTTTTCAAAAGTACAGGAACTTTGGCTGAACATTTCTGATTGGTTGAGTATTCCCAGCATTTTATTTTGAAAGGCCTGTGTCCTCAAACAAACTGTATTTACGGTTTGTTTCTGTCGGACATGTGGACACGGAGCAGAAGAAGGTCTACGACAGACGGAGCGACCAAGTCCAGGCCTTACTGAGTATTTATGCTTAGGAGGAAATCCAGCGCAGCAGAAATGACGTGTAAAAACAGCCGTCGCTTTCTCAAACGTCAGCGGACTAATCTGCCTGATCTTCACGGGTCTTTAGACCACGGTGGAGACGCAGACAACAACGGGCTGCAGGAAGCTTTTTAGCTTCAGGAAGAAGATTCATGGGAATAAAGGTTCAGGTACTTTGGTTCGAAACGCAGCTTAAATAAATTATTTATTTATCTAATTAAAAAAGCAGCACAAACGTAGAGTGAAGTGTAATCACTACAGTTCCCATGATGCCCCTGTACCTCTGAGCCGGAGGTCCGTCCATGATGATGTTGATCCACAGGATCTGCATGGCGTTCAGCGGGTTGGGGAAGTTCATCAGCGTTGCCAAGGAGATGAGCGTCAGAGCAGCAATGCTCCTGTAGATGTTTGAAAGTGAATGAAAGGAAAGCACAGACTCTGGTTTGTTTCTGTATTTAACCTCAGTTTTTATAACTGACTCTTCACTCACGTGCTCAGCTGGAAGCGGACAAAGTTTTTAATGTTGTTGTAAATCCCTTTTCCCTCCTCGATGGCCGACCTGGAAGCAGAGAACAGACGTTATTCTCCGTTTCTGCCATCTGAAGGCGCCTCTAAGGTTTTTACCGTTGTGTTGTTGACTCACATGATAGTCTGGAAGTCGTCGTCCACCAGGATCATATCGGCTGCCTCCTTGCAGACGTCAGTGCCCGTCTGGCCCATCGCCACGCCAATGTCGGCGGCCTTCAGAGCCACGGCGTCGTTCACCCCGTCGCCCGTCATGGCCACCACGGCGCCGATGTTCTGGAGCGACTGCAGAATAAATAAATATTGTGAATATTGTGAAGAATAAATATTCTTTTGATCCATTTCACTGTCAGAAGAAACATTTTTAACAAAAATACTATCCAATTTTTTCATTGAGCTGACAGCAGTGTGTTACTGTGAGGTTTGTTTATTGACACAAAATGGAAATCAATGTGTAAGGATGAGCTTAATGATCGCCTCTACATGTATTAAACAGATGTACACCATTAAAGATTTAAATGACAAGAAAAAAAAACAAAATTATTAAAGTTTTATTAATGTAGTTTTATGTTACATATGTCCAGAAAGGCTTTAAGGAAGTTTGAAAGGAAAAGAGAAGAGGAGGCCTGTATGTATAAATTTGTATATTAAAATACATATTTAGGAAAAAAAATATGAGAAGTTGAGCTTTCTGAAATGAAGACACTGATTCTGTGCAACAGTTTGAAGCAGATTCAGAATCATCTTCCATCAGCGAGTACGGTTACCAAAGAAATCAGCACAATGAGCCGTTTGTATTTAATTCTGCATATGTGAAAACACAAAAAGAAGAAATTTAAAGTGATGTTTTGAGTTGCTCAGAGCGGCAGTATGATGGTCTGGAATAAAATAAACTGACTTTATATTTAAAGGACCAACAAACCCACGGTCGGTTTTGTTGGTCCCACTCACCTTGACGATCTTCAGCTTGTGTCTGGGACTGGCTCGATAAAACACGGCGATCTGTGGAGGCAGAGGACGCGTTTACGACGAGCAGAGAGCATCTTCAAAAGCAGAAATAAAAAACGTTTGTTCTGAGAGATGCTGCTTTAAAAAAGGAGCAGCTGTTCGTCTCCTGTTTCTCATTAACTGACAGACAAACTACCTGTGAGCTGCTGAGGTTTATTTTTGGCTCCAATTTCTGTTCATTATTTTTTTATACACATGAAAAGATGTCAGAGCTGTGAGCTGAAAGAAAACGGAATAAATCTTCATATTTATTTTCTCACTCTGCGTCCTGGGAAAGATAACCGGCTGCATTGTTGAAGTGCAAAAGTACAAAAGTAAAACAAACATCTGAGAAGTCGAAGGTCTGTTATTACGTCCATAATGAGTGTTTTTGCTGTGTGTGTGTGTGTGTGTGTGTGTTTCTCACTCTGGGGACAATTTGTGAAAGCTGCTGCAGGTCCATCTGATCCACTTCATCTCCAGACAAACACTGACAGCCTTTAGAGTACAGACCCAGACGAGTGGCTGCAGACAGACAGACAGGCTAATAAATCTGAATTTGAGTTTGACAGAGCAGACTGGAAAAATTTGGTTAAATTAAATTCAACCTATAATAATATCTTTTTAAATGACAGAAGAAAACGACAGTGCTGCTTCTCGCAGAGAAAAAACAAAACAAATTCTGATTTTATCATTTTAAAAAAGTTTTGGTATTTATTTCATGTGAGCAAACTGAATCAGAGATGTTCTTGTGTGTCTCCATCTGGAAAACAGTAATCAGAAGAAGTGCAGAGTGTTTATTGATTATGATTATTATTAACATCAAGTCTCTTCTCAGTCAAACGAGGATTTGGAGTTTTTTCCAATTTGATGGATTAAATGCCTTTTTTATCTCTAATAATAATAAAAACAAAATTATTAAGTGAAATGAACATGAGGTGAAGTTTGGTCTCCTTTTCTAATTTATATGAAGAAAGGAAAATAACAAGAGGAAAATCAGATTATTAATTAATCTCATTTGATTTCCTTTAGCCTTTTTTTTTTGTTCCTTTTTAGGGATTTACTGTTGTGTTCCTGTTTTGTATGTTTTTCTGTATTGGAAAAGAAAAAAACTCAAGTGTGACTGTGAATCAAAACAAAATATTAAAGTTTTTCTCAGATTATCTTTTGTTCAGATCAACATTTTGTCTGTTTGTTGATTTTTGTATTTTCCCCTCTGACCTATCGACGCAGCCGTCTCCTGGGAGTCTCCAGTGATCATCTTGATGGCGACGCCGGAGTTGATCAGCGTGCCGACGGCTTCTTTGACCCCCGACCGGGGCGGGTCGATCATCCCCACCAAACCCAGGAAGGTCAGACTCCCCATCTCAGAGCCCGAGGCGAACGCCAGGACTGAAGGAGACACAGACAGAGACGTTTTAAGAGTTTAGCAACAGATGAGGTTATAAAATACGTTGTGTTGTGTTTGCATTTGTCTCAGCGGTCATTACCTCTCAGACCAGCACTGCCCATGTAGCTGATCTGCTGCTGGTACAGCTCCCTCTGCTGGTGGTTTAGTGCCAGTGTGCTTCCTCTGCTGTTGTACGAGCTGCAGAAACGAATCACCTGCTCGTATGCTCCCTTCATGAAGTAAACTCCAGGCTTATCCTGTACGAGACACAGCAGATGACATAATTTATCTATTGTAAAAAGTTTAGTTAGTTTAGTTTTATGTATCTTTAATAAGAAGTTGAAGAAAAAAGAAGCAGCGAGTACTTTTTATTACATCTGACTTTCAAATTCTCATCAAATTAATGAGCCTGAACTTTTATAGATTTACTTCTTATTATCTTTTTATAAGCTTGAATTCTCCTCTGATTGATTTTAAGTGTTTTTGTTCTATTTTGTTCATTTTTAAAGGGAAGTGGGAGAAACGAACAACATCTCTGATTATTCATCTAAAATATTCTGCAGCATTTAATGACCATCAGACTTTATAACATCTCAACTGTAAAAGGACCCAAATATTTGACAAACAATGTGCATGTTCATAAATTTCTTCAATCTAAAATATTTTAATTAGAGGACAGACTGAGAAAATAAAACATGGAGAAAACAGTGGATCATTTAATGTGAGTCTGATTTAATAAAAAAAAAAAAAAAAAAAAGCTTTTTTTTAACTCATCAGATGGTTTCTGTTAATGAGGGACTAAAAGGTGGAGAACTTTCTGACCTGCAGAGTGCGATGAACGCAGCGAACAGCCATCCACTTCTGCTCGGAGGTGAAGGGATGCTCCTCCAGACGGACGTACTCCTGCTGCAGCCCCTCCAGCCCCATCTGGAAGACACAAGAACATCTGGATCAGCAGCACATCTGGATCAGAAACACGGCTGCACTCTCAGTTTAGTTCATAACACACAAACCAGAATTCAGTTTGAGACTCGAATCGACCACCGGGGGGCAGCAAACACAACAAACCGAGCTGAGAGGATTCATTACTTCATGATTTAATAAAGACGACTAAATAAGAGACAGAAAAGCTTAACTCCTGATCGAATGTCGTCCTAGATCAAGTCCAGGACACGCACACATCACTTCCTGTGAATCTCTCAAATGTGGACACGCAGTTTAAATTCATCAAGTGTTTCTTGCACAGAAACTTAAACTGGGTCAATAAGTAAATGCAGCTTCATGCTAAAATGGAGAAACAGCTCCGGTTTGTTTAAATCCCATTTCTCAGTGACTCAGATTCCCATTGATGCTGACTGGTGCACTTTGAGAGACTCTCTGAACAATCACTTGGAACTAGTTTGGCAAATTTAAATATGAAAATGTGAAGCAGCGAAAGAGATTGCTGCTCCCCTGAGCACACCGATCGATCCACACCAATCAAAATATGAAATTAGAAATGAAAGAGCAGCTTTAAAGTCGGCAACAGTCACAGTCACGCAGAAGCTGAGTGACTCATCTCCCCAGTTACACCAGTAAAGGACAGGCGGAGGACGGCGTTCTGCTTCGAGCTGCGAGGAATGAAATGAATAAGAAGAAGAAGAAGAAAAGAAGGAGAAGAAGAAAAGAAGGAGAAGAAGAAGAAGAAGAAGAAGAAGAAGGAGAAGTCGTCTATTCTGTCCTTCAGGCTCTGATGAATCTTTTCATCATTGGACTTTTCTTCTGTTTGAGATGATGCAACCTGGTGGACACTGTTCGCTTTGACCCGACGCCACAGTAACAGAGAGAGGAAGCTGTGTGAGCTGCTTTTGATTTGAAGGAGGGCGGTGTGTGTGTGTGTGTAAAAACTGTGCGAGTATCTAACATTTTCAGAATGCTTCGAACAGAGCGGCCTGATCAGTTCTTCTTTGTGTGAATCTGACTGTGGAGGCTAAATGTAAATCTCGTCTTCTGTTATTCATGTAAAGTCATTTGGAATAAAACACACTTCTTCTATTAACATCTAGTTTAAACTGTTTTTTGTCGGGAGTATAAAAACACGTCAGAGAACTTCTTTTTCTGTCTGCAGCATCGAGCCTCATCAGAAACATCAGGAGATTTTACTTTAGTTTTTGCTGTTTTTCAATCTTTATGATCACTGTTATTTTCTTTTTGTTGCTGTGTGTTTATATTATTAACACACATTATTAACACAATATTTTGTATTTGTTACTATGGCAGGTTTCTATTGTTTATTTTTTCATTTGAAGTTAATTCACACATTTTATGATCTTTTATGGTATTTGGCTTGTTTGGCCTTTTTCTTGTTTTACTGATTCTGTGTGATTTTAAATGTTTTTATTGGGTAAAGACCACTGTGTGACAGCTGATTGATTCAAATAACAAATAAATACGGTCACCTTGTTCCTGATATTTAGTTTTATAAAGCAGATATAACACTCTTCATTTCGTTCTTCTCTCCAGACTTTGTCTCTGTTGGGATGAAATCTTTGTCTCAGGATGTGTCCTCGTGCTATGTGATGTTTCACGTCAGTAAAACATCACTGGTTTGACCTTTGCTGAATGATGAGTCCTGGTTTCCTGAGTCTCTAGTTCCTGTTTACTAAAGACAAAAATACTTCTGTCATCGTGTATTTGATGAGGAAAAGGAACTAAAATAGTTGTCGAGTCGAGCAGTCGTCCTCATGAAGATGTAGTAGTATTTTCTGATTGTGTTTTTTTTGTACATGGGTATAAACAAATATTTTTATGTTTCCATGAATGACATGACTGTGTCTCACATTAAACTTCCTGCATCAGCTGATTTTGGGACAAGAGGAGCTTCATCTTACACCTGCTGCAGGAAACGCTGAGTCATGTTAAACCAACGTCCTCGCAGAATTATTTTCATGCAGTGATCAGATTTCACTGAAGCTCAGATGACGTTTTTAACTCCTGTGTGACCGTGGACGGGAGCTCAGTAGGTCCAAACTTTGTGATGAATGAAATTTAAGGTGGTTTGCGTGTTTTTACCTTCATGGCGAGGGCGATGAGTGCTCCCTCCGTCGGTCGACCCAGCAGAGTGTGATTCCTGATGACCGAGTCATTACACACACAGCCAACCTAACAAAACACACACAGTCTGACTAAATAAATCTTTTACATGTCAATAATTTCAGATAAAACTATTAAGATAATTTTTTCTAGGCGTTCAGCAGCCCCGATGAGCCGACTCACCTCCACGAGTTTGCTGATTGAGTGGCAGGAGAAGCCGTGGATGATCTCTCCGTTCAGTAAAACTTCTCCTGCTCCGTTGTAGCCGACACCCGTCACCTGCAAGACAACGTGGAGGGTAAACAAGTGAGAACAAAGCAAAACAAGCAAGTCGCTCTGCTAATAAAGTCAATATTTCTGATCACTGTAGATTTTTAAAGTTGGTTTTTGTTTCTCTCAACATTAAAATAGATAAAATATTTACACATCTTATTCTACTTTTATTAACTTCCTGCACCTGTTGATGTAATGTTACTGTAGATTACATTTTCTGGGTTTCTTGACATTTAATTCTTCCCTTTAAACCTAAAAAAACGTAATTTATACAGCACAAAGTCAGTAAGAAAACACTTTCTGACTTTGTCTGATGATTTGACGTGGATGTTAAAGGTCATGTTATCGTGTGTCTCTATCATTAAGGAGTGTTAAAACATCTCTGGTCCTCAGTCTCCTGACCCATTTCTCTACTGTGGCAGGCAACTGGGACTTACAGATGAAGGAAGTGGGTCGGTCTGCAGGAAACTGTCAAGTACAGACGCCACATTACAGCAGCCATCTTATTTTAGTGTTTTCACACTGAACACAATGTTATTTATTTGATAAAGAGCAAAAAACACTAATATGCATTGCATGTTAATATGCATGACATTTATAAAACTTGTGTGCTTATGTATGAAAATATTCAAAAAATCTGTGTACATGTAGACTGAAAGATGAGGAATTAAACACAGAATGTCTAAAACAACTTAAAAAAGGGCAAATATTTCACTTGCAAAACCAATAAATTGACATTTAAAAACTGTTTTTAAGTTCAGCTTTTTTAAGTCTCACTTGTTCTGTATGTTATATTTATCATTTCCCTCTGTGTACAGAAATAGGTTTTATCTTGCTATCTTGTTTTTTCCAAAAGCCACCTCGTGTTGCTAAAAGTTGAAATACTTTGTTAAAATTGTAAATTTGATCTGTAACGATTACTGCAGACTGTTAAAATAACCAAGAAACACAAAACCTCTGTGTTTGTATCAGACGAGTGGTAATTCTTTTAGAAATTAAACTCATCAAATGATGATGATGAAGATGATGAAGGGCGTTTCAGACCTCAGCGTGGAGTCCGTCTGACGTGAACAGCTGAGTGACGGTCATCTCGTTCTTGGTCAGAGTTCCCGTCTTGTCTGAACAGATCACATTACAACAGCCTAAAGGAGAAAAAACAACGAGCAAGATGTTTCTGTTAACAGGAAATAACACACACACACACACACACACAGCATCACTACATGAATTACAGCTGTTGTCTTTAGAAGCTCTGAATTTACTGTGTATTTAGATGTACACTTTGTGTTATTTTAGGAATATTTACTCTGGATGAATGTTTTAAAGAGCTTTATTATCACAGGCATTGTTTTAACACTCACTTTCTTGGAAACTCGGTGTATTTGTTCCCTTACTTCTCTAAAAATGTTGTTACATACATTTACTTATTCAGAAGATTATCCAAAAGAAAGAAATCTTCTTAATTATTCAAAAAGAATCAGAAACTCTCTTTGACAGTTTTTGCATTTTCATGTTTTGAAGCAGAAACTTGGTTTTAAATTATTGTTTTGCTCTTAAAGACTTTCTGTCCATGTGAAGAGGAAATGTCAGACATGTCCATGTGTCGTGTTGTTATTGTAAGTTCACACCCAGAGTTTCTACGATGGGGAGCTTCTTGACGATGGCTCTTTTCTTCACCATGCGCATCACACCGAGTGCCAGCGTCACCGTTACCACGATGGGTAAACCCTCAGGGATGGCAGCTACCGCCAGGCTGAAGGAGATTAGAGATGATGAGTTATTAAAGAGACATACCTCTTTATTTCATCAGAATAATCCTCAAGGTGCTTTTAGTTACTTGGGTCCAGTCCTTGCTGATCTGAGGCCTGTTTGTTGTTAACGTTGTCTGTTCTATTTTATTTACTACTGTGAAGCAGTTTTGCCTTTTCATGACATTTTGAGAAACAGTCTTCATCACTTTCAAAATCACATCATGGTTTATTGGCAGTTTAACAATCTGCTGCAGTTCGTGAGCTCAGGTTCTGGTTCTGGACACAAACCAGGAAACGTCACAAAGCTGCACACAGTCACCACACCCATCGTGTTTGTGCTTTTAAACCTCTACACTTAGTGATACATCATATTAGTGAGCTCTGGAGGTGCTGGTAGGTGTATTTTTTTATGCTAACTGTTTCCACCTGCCTTCAGTCTTTATGCTAAGCTAGGCTAAACATGTCCTGACCGCAGCTCTGTACAAGAAGAGATCCGCCTGAACTCTCAGAAGTGAAGTGCTTTTTCTAGGACGTTGACCCATTTCTGTACCTCACAACATAATTAGCATCTTTGTCATCACCTGCTACACCTGAAGGAGACGCAGCTGCCTTCAATGGGTCAAAACGTCGGCCATGACAAAGGTCAGCGAGTTATAATCTGATAACAGAAGTGACCTGCAGGCAGTTAGCTGCTGCCAGAGTTCAATCATTTACCAAACGCACACAAACACACACGTAATCTACAAACATCAGTGTGATTCAGTGAGGTTACCTGACGCCGATGGTGAACATGTCGAGGATCCTTTTTCCCTGCAGCCAGCCCACCAGCATGATGACCCCTGAAACAAACCACAGACACTTAATGAGGAGGCTGTGAGGAGGAAGGCCAGCGCAGGACAGACGTTTGAAGAAATAAAATCACAAACCGATGATGCCGAAGGAATAAAGCGAGAGCTGCTTCCCCAGCAGGTCCATGCTCTTCTGTAACGGCGTTTTAGGAGCCTGAAGAGGAAACAGACCGTTTACAGATCACTGGAGCTGATCAACGAGCCGATAATACCACAAACCTCTTTCTGGACCTCAGAAACATTTACAGTCATTTACGAAACACACTTTATATTAATTAAGCAATTAGCTCACAAAATGGTGAAGTGTCACGAGCTTCTGCTTAAAACACACTGAACATTGAAAAATATTTTTATTTCTTATCTTTTATTATATTTTCATTCTGGGTTTTATTTAAATTTGATTTGACTAGTTATATTTAGCTGTCTGTATTTATTGTCTGTCTTTTAGTGCCGTTACTGTTCACTTGTTGAGCACATTTGCAAGCTCAGAAAAATCTGGTTACCGTGGTAACCTCGCTATCAATCTACGTACACATGCAGCAGGTCAGTGATCCGATTTCTGAACTCCAGCAAACCTTTTTCTGGAACAATGGCTCACTTGTTTTAACTGTAACAGAGATACAACACGCTGCTTCCTGACTGTTTTTTTTCTGTGTGTGTGTGTCAGCGGGGAAACACTGTAGTGAAATAATTTTTTCCAAATGTTGAATTGTGGGAACCGACCTTTTTGACTTCGAGAAGATTTGTGTTTTAGTGTTCAGGCGTGTTTGTGTTTTAGTCAGGATTAAATTATTTTGAAGGACGTGTCTCTGCATGTACTCGTCTCTCCTCTGCTGTCAGAGGAGATACTTTCTCCCTGTAAAGTCATCACACTTTGATTAAAAACATATTTATGTGGACCAAGAAATCAGAGTACTGCAGGAGAAACCAGACTCCTCTGATGCCCTTTCATGATCTTTTGGTTTATTCACACATTTTAGAAAAAGTCAGGTCAAATGGATGACATACCTCCTCTGCTTGCATCATCTTGAACACCTCCCCAAACTCAGAGTTTTCTCCGGTTCCTATGACGATGCCCTGAGGAACACCAACGGGAGAAGAGCACTTTAAATGAAACATCACTGTGTACAAGCATCTTGATCTTTTCTCTAGGTCTAATTTCATTTTATATATTTTCTTCCTGCATCTCTCTTGGACTGAGTTTGAATCATATTTAATCATATCATCATTTTGTTGTTTTTATTTTGTTTTGTGGGTTTTTGAGCAAACGTGACAGTATGTGTGCGTTGTTTATAACAGAGTAAAACCGAACAGAGAAGAAGTGAGCGGCACACCTGAGACAGTGTGACCGAACAGTCTGTATGCAGAGACAATAGAAAACACAGTTTTATCTTTCAGAAAGTCTGATTTCAGTTTTTAAAACCTTTTATTCATTTCTCATTTTACCTGGATATTACAGTGAACACCAACTGAGAACATCAACTAAACAAACGAAGCTCAATCAGTCTGTTTAAAATGTGTTAAAACATTAATATCATAAAGAAAAAGGGGAAAATGGTGCTGCTGGTACCTTGGCTTTGCCACAGCGCACTAATGTCCCCATGAAGGCGATATTGCTGCGGGAGGCGATGTCCCCGTTGGTGGATGCCGACTGGTGGTAGGTGGACTTGGAGCAGGGGGTGGTCTCCCCCGTCAGACTGGACTCATCCACAGACAGGTCAGTCGACTGAGACGGAAAGAGACGTCAAAAAACACTGATGAATGGATTTCACTGAATCGTGTTCTGTGTCAAATAACGTCAAATAAATGTTTCCTAAAGATGGTTTCTGTCTATTTTACATAGTTCTGATCACGCTGATGTTTGTTGTCATGTCAAAGTTTTGCATGTTGAGCTGACCGGCAGCATGCTGACCAAAAACTCCAACTAGTGACTCAGTGAAGTGAATAAACTGGAGCAGCTGAACAGTGGATGCATTGTCACTTTATACATTATTAAATAAGGGCGTGTTTTTCCGGGAACTTCCAGCCTCATATCAGTTCCTTACTGGGATTATGGAAAAGCGCTTCACGGGAAATAAAACCTGAGCTGCCTAAAGTCAACTCAGTGTGTGTCGTAGTGTGACAGTAAACAGAGTTTCCTGGAATAAGATATACTCAAGCTCATTGAACCTGCACTGGATGAATAGTAACAGTAGTAACATGCCCTGACAATCCTGGGTTTAGTGTCAGTGATTAAACATGAGTGCGTTTACATACGTGTGTGTGTGTGTGTGTTACCTCGAACAGACGGAGGTCTGCCGGGACTCTCTCTCCCACCGACAGACAAACTGTGTCTCCAGGAACCAGCTCTCTGGCCAGCAGGTGCTCCAGGTTCCCCTCCCTGATACTGAAAGAGAGAGATTTCAAATTATCTTTATCTTCTTATAAATTTCTAAAATAAATTAAGACACTTCTCTCAACTCAACACCAGTCCACAGACCAGCTCATCCTGTTTTCTAAGTCCTGTTTAATTAACAGAAAACACCTGATTAAATCTAAGAAACATCAGACAACGAGAGGAAGAACGAGAAACAATAAAAGAAGAAACTTAAAATCAAAAACCTCCAAAACGAATGAAACAGGCGGCTGATTTGGAGCTTTAAATGACTCTTATATACTTAAATGTGACAAAGTCTGTGAATTTATATTTAATGGGAGAACATTATTCTGTGTTACACTGATATTGCCGAGTACAATGGTAAAGTCAGTAAAATACTTTTTAAACTGAGAGAAAGAAAGAAAAACGAATAACTCAGCGATGATCGGCTCCAGACTGTTCAACCACAACATGAGACCTTCTCTGCTTACAGGCTGCTGTTACAGGTGAGTGTGTGTGTGTTTGTGTGTGTGTGCTTGTGTGTGTGTGCTTGCCAGTTTGTGTGTGTGTGTGTGTGTGAGAGAGTGAGAGTGTGTGTGTGTGTGTGTGTGTGTGTGTGTGTGTGTTTTCTCTGACAGGGGCAGCTGTTCATTCAATCTGCTGGTATTTGAAGTGTAAATTGGGGCCGGAGGAGTTTCTGTGAATCGTTGATCAAACCTTCAGATGAGAAAACACTCCTCCGATGAAGTGTTTCCCTTTTAAAGCTGATTTATCACTTTGGAGAAAAGCTGTGAGATCCTGATAAATAGAAATGAAAAACTCTTATGACTAAATTGATTAAGTTAACTGTTTCAGAAAAGCAACTGTGTTTGAGTAACTGTTTTTCTATTTATTTCTACTTTATGGTGTTTTTGTCTGTATGCTTGTTGGATTCTTTATTTTATTTTTTTGTGACATATCTGCTCTTGAAAGATGCTTCAGAAATAAAAGTTTCTCACTAAAGTTAATTTGGTTCATTTAATAGCAGGTGCTGAGGTCTGTTTAGATTTGTGCCTGATCCAATCCAACAGCATTGAAATTATACAATAAAAACTTTACGTTACAGATTATTTCTCAAACATCTGCTGATTTTCTCTGATTTATAAAAGCATCTAAATTAAGACTTTTTTTCTGTGCTGTTCGATATCAATGTTAGCGAAGAGTAGGAAGAAGAAGAAGAAGACGTGGACAGGACAAAGACAAAGCTGTAGAGGAAGAAGAAGAAGAAGAAGAGGAAGGATGAAACTCTTACCAGTGACATTGTGGAGGCACCAGCTTCCCAAGCTCTTCTAGAGACTTTTGAGCTGAGCGGTACTCCTACACACACACACACACACATAAATATATATTTTATCAACATGAGTTTGTTTCATTAAACTCCTTTATTAAAGTGCTTCGTTAAAACCAAAAAGAAGCAGCTGTTGTTCAGAGAGACTTTAACAGGACTCACCTGGACGAAGGCGACTGTCACCACGATTATTATGGCCTGAAAACACACAAAGACACAGAGAAACGGCAGGTTAGAAGTTTTCATGATCCTCTTCTGAGTCTAATGAACGTGAACAGACTCAATCAATCTTATCAAATATTATGAGAGTATTCTGACATTATTATTGAAATATTCTGTTTCCTTGAAATATGACTGCTCATTTCACTGTATTCTTAAAGTAATATGATTTCTTTTCACATTTTTGACTATATTCTCTCATTATTACCACTTAGAAGCTGATAAAAACCTACTTACTGACTTGGATCTAAATTGCTACCAAAGGAGAATCTACTGTTGACTGTAAACATGTATTTTGTATTTATAATGAATCAGTTTGTTGAGATCTGTAAAGGCTCCTTTTTGTCGATCAAAACTGCCAAACAATACAGGCATGTACTAAAAGACAAGCAGCACAAACACACACAAGCAAACTTCAGTTTTAATCATTTCTCAAGCCAACATGATCCCAACAGGTTTGTAATTAAAGACTAAATGACTCTTACAAACACAAACCATCTACAAGTGTTAAATAAACTCTTTAAACACGCAGTAAACAGTGGATTATTATTGTGTTTTAATGTGGATTAATGTGTTTGTTCTGTGGCTAACTACCCTGAATACGCCACCTGAAGCTTCTTTTCTGATTAAAATCTGTTTGTTTTCTTGCATTTTGTTTGATTTCACAAACAGTGTTATTCTACCGTTTACTGATGAGGCAGAGAAACAGCCTCCATATTTCTCACGCCAGCCTTCATCTTTCTCATGTGTTTCATCTTTACTTTTATTGATGCGGTTTCTGATGTGATGAGTTAAAGAATAATTGTGTCATTGTTCGTGCTCGGCAGAGGATTACTCTTTCTGATGATGAAGCTCTTTCCTTTAGCGCCACCTTCAGGACAAACTCCTTGTGGGGCTCTAAGAGGAGATAAACCCTCAGTTTGATGTTCAGCACTTGTAACAAACACAGCAGAACGTTTATGTTTGTATGAATATTTAATATCAGACGTCTGTTTTTAATGTTTTTTTATTCAGTTTTTCTGCACATTATCACTGCAGTTATTCACTGCTGAGACAACATTTCCCCCCCACAGGAATCCAAAGACAGAGAAGTATTTTATATAATCTAATTGTCCAAACTCACACAGCAGCGAGTTTCCTGCTTGAATCTACATCTCCTCCACTGCTGACGGCGCCACAAGCTGCTTTTTCTATTAATAGCTTTACAAGAACTGCAGGTCTCAGAGGGAGAGGAGAACAAAACGAATGAGCGATAAAGAAGGACAGGAGTGTGTCCTTGTGTCCCGGCCTTTATAGCGTGGGGGGGTGAAACGTACCACAGTGATGCTGATGGCGTCATCAAACTGGTGCATGAGAACGCTGATGACGGCCGACGCCAGCAGCAACAGGATGAGAGGGTCTTTGAACTACAGAGAGAGAGACAGAGAGATTATGAGTTAGCGACATAGTGGAAGAACGTATAATCAATGTCAAACAGATATAATCTGACTGTGTGAGTTCAGCGTCACACTTCGGCACCGAGGTCATTTTGTAGATTTTTGGAAAATGGGAGATTTATTTCATCTAGGGAGGGCGTTTTAAACATTTTTAGAAAGTGAGATCATTTTGGACATTGAGGAGATCTTTTGGGAAGAGCACTAAATTCTCAAGTTTCTTCTTCTTTCTACCATTTTAAAACACTTTTTTTTAATGTAAATTGGATTTTTTTGAGTGTTTGTGAGTCTTTGATTGTTCTATGTTCTCTACGTCTCTCCTGAAAAATGACACGTCCTGTTTAAATAAAGATGTTTGTTTGAGTAAGTCAGGATATTTTGGGCTGCTTAAGGGAACATACTTGTATTTAGAGAAGTGAGTCTGTTTGCTGTGATGTATGGACGAGCTGTCAGTCATCCGGAGCGAAAAGGCGGAGCTCGCTGAGAGAAGCGGGCTGACAACTCCCGCTCTATTTTCAGCTCCAGCATCCAAATGACCCGGTTTCCACATCAACGACACGACTGAACAGCAGCAGCCAAAAACTTTTAACTCTTCATGGTTTCAATCACGAACACGATTTTCTGACTTTAAACAGAGAGAAACTCCACCAATGATCTCTGTTTGAGCTTAAATAATGAAGCAGCTCTACAAACCATTAAATTATAAAGAGCCAGCCTTCTCTTGTCTGCTTATTTTTAAAGTAGTCAGTAATTAAAAAGTTATTAGTAATTAAGCTGCAAACATTCATTCAATATGCTTAAAAACACAAAAACAACTTCCTCTCTAAAGATCTTATCGTCACTTTATTTGTGGCTGTTTTTGTCTCAATACACTCTGAAGTGATTTAAGTTTGCTGTTTGTAGTATAAAGTGTTTTTTTTTATTTTGCTTCATTTTGCACATCACTATATAGTCATTTTTGTGGTCAGTTATGTTAGTTTGTCTTTGCGTCTCTTCAGTCTGCATGTTTTACGGAGTTAAAACCTTCAGCTGACTGTTGTGATGTCGTTCAGCGAGCTGCTCGAAGCTTTGTTTCACTGTGCACATTCAACACGATGAATATCAGCAGCAGCTCGTCTGTCTGTCTGTCTTCACCCTTCAGGCCTGTCGGGCTCACGTGGGAAGAGTTTCTACGTGGTGAACCTGACAGACCGTGGCCGACGGCGACATGGAGACGTTGAGGTTTTATTTGAGACAAGAGAAGAAGATAAATCCTCTCCTTCATGTCATCCTCACTTCCTTTCCTTCTGTCCTCCCTGTCTCCTCCTCTCCTGTCTCCTTTCTATATTTAACCTCTCTGTTACGATGCTGCTCACAAAGGCCTCTCCTTGCTTTCCTCCCTCATTTCCTCCTCTTTTCGACTCAACAGCAGCTGTCTGTAGTTTCTGTCCTTGTCAGAGTTCATGTGGACAAACAGAGCAGCATCCAAACTCTCTCAGGCTGCCGCTATCATTATTTCACCGCTCAAATCCAACCGAGACTCCTACGTTCAGTTTTCCTGTAATCTGACTGTCTGGTAGTTCGTCCTGAAATATGAGGAGCAGCTGATTCTTTCAGTTTTAATGAATTAAAGTTTTAACAGCAGCGTTACGTTGAGTTAAAGGTGAAAATCAGGTGAAACACAACAGGCCTTTCTCCAAGTCATCCTCTTCTGGTTCGTCTGGTTTTTCTGCTCCCAAAACTATTAATAAGACGTTATCGAATGCTTTCTATTGTTAATCATCTTAAGAATACAACAGGCGTGGCATTTTTCTATTAGAGGATCACCCATCATGTTGGTAATGAATACATGACAAGCTTTGTAAAGTTACACGAGGTGGGAAAAAAACAGAATTGAAGAGTTTGTAAAATGTTTTCATTCAGACAAAAGATCTGAAAAGTCTGTGACCATTTCCTGTTAGAGGACTGAAACAATAAAAAGAATTTCTACTGAAACATGAGGAGCAGTCTATGATGAAATTAAGTTTCTTAGCTTGTTTTTAACGTCATTTAAAGTATTTAAGGAGATAAATTGTTAAATGTGCAAGTCACTTTCAAAAGGTGTGTGGGTTTTGATGGAGTCTTTAAAGTATAATACAGTTTCAGTACTCTATTAATCTAAAGTCATGTTTTCTTTCCAAGATATTAACACACAAATAAAGATATCATGACAGGAATCAAAGTTAATGGATTAAAAACATTGCTGCTTTGTCTTCAGTTTGGCTTTATGTTATTTCTGTTAAGTCTTCTGTAACCGTCATTCATCACATTATTGAGACATCACGTGTAGAAAATAAACTCTCTCTCAGGTGTGTTTGTTGAGGAACATGTGCAGTCTGTGGCGAGCAGCAACGATTAGTGTTTTTCTTTGAATGTGAGCGTCCATTCATATGAGCTGTTACTGTGTTATGTAACAGAGTGTGGGATGCTCCTTTTCAGTGGTGTGATGGAGAAACTGAATAACTCATCAGAAATGTCAAATGTAAAAATGTAAGAAACCTGGACGTAATAATATACAGTATGAAGCGAGTTGTTGTGTTCCTGGTCATCTCGCTGCGTTCGTGTGACAAAACAATGACACTCTGGAACGTGATGAGGCCTCGAGGCATTTTTTTTATCAGGCTCCAGATAAAAATAGTATATCGGCTTCGTCCCCGAGCTGCATTCAGGCTGCTGGATGCGTGAACAGCTTCCTGACGTTCAGCGTCTGATAAAGAAGCAGCGCTCAAACGTGGGCTGTCAGATTATCGAGCGAGGACACACGGTTTACTGCGTCCTGTTTACGTGGTGTGAAAACAAACAAACAGATTTGGGCCACGTGTGCAGACAGCATTGTTTACTGGCAGCCATCCGTACGCTCCTTCCTGTATTACACACCCTCTGAATGTGGCAGACTGCTCACCTGTGACAGGTATTTCCTCCACAGCGGCTCCTCCTCACTGATATCGAACTCGTTCCAGCCATGGTAAGCTCTCCGCCGGCTCACCTCCTCCTGCGTCAGACCCAACTGCAGGTCGGCCTGTCGGAGGAGCAAACACAACATTTCAGATTTCACTTCTACGTCTGAGACACAAACTAAAAGTAAAGCAGTGGAAGAAGTACTCAGACATTTTACTTCAGTTACTTTCCACCACTGCTGCAGGGATCAATCTAGTTTTCTTCTAGATATTGATTTTTTCTGATATCAATAAAAATATGAAAATCACACGATGAAATGTTTGCATTGTACAAAAGTCTTCAGGTTTAACTTTCAACAACTCCTTTAAATTTGAATTCAAATTAAAATCATCAGTTTGGACGACACAGCTGATGTAAAACAGTGATCATAATGTCACTGACAGCTTTAACTCTCTTTATGAAGTTTAATCTAACCAATAATAAATCAATTAGACGTTCAGGCAGTTCAAAGGTTGATTGAACACAAGGAGGTTTATCATTTGTCTTAAATGGAGGTGAAGATATTGACAGTAAACTTTGTTTCCTGGTCTGAGGACAGCGTACCTGCAGGATACACGCTACTTCGTTGACAGGAAGTTCGCTGGCTTTTTTGGAGACTAGTACAGGTACCATGGTCTCATCTTCACTGGAGGGTTGTCTGTCGGAAAGCTGCAACACAAACAAACAGAAAACTTTAGCGAACCGAAGTCCAACAGATTCTTCTTCGCTGAGCTCCGGGACATTTCTCTGAGCTGACCTTCGTTCACCTCCACACTTTTACAGCAGAGATGAGCTGAACAACAACAACAACAACAACAACAACAATAACAACAACAACAACAACAACAACAAGTTTTCATTTTGTTCATCATTTCACACTCGCTGACCTCGCACCTTCAAAACAAAAGTCTTTTGGTGCAGCAGAAAAGTAAAACAAAGCAGCCTCAGTAATGTGAAAAATCACAGGAACTCTTGATGGTTTAAAAGTGTGTTTCCATTTTAAAACTGTGTCAAGATGGCAGATCAGCTGCGAGAGACAAATGAAAGAAAACCACCGCCGCCTTTTTTTTTTTCGTCGATGACAAAAAAAGAGATGAAGAACAAAGGGAACAATATGACTGCTATACATATGTTTATTTGTAATGTATGAGGATGAGTTGAACTACAAAAGAGGTTTATTTCTGTTCACTGTGCTCAGTCTTAATGTGAATATTTTATTTATTTGAAACACAGCTGTTTGTTAAATGTTTGTTATAAAAAAATGTATAAATAAAAGAAATCAGAAACTCAGCTGCATTGAGAATTGTTTAGTACTCTAATTGTAAAGTGACTGATGATTTCCACCCTAACAAAGATATGTGTCTGTGGCCATATTGACAGTAAACATGAAGTGAGGCTCACAAACTCTAAGCGTTGGACACGTCAACACTTTGACCTGACGGGTGAAAAGCCAGAGGATCAGTTAAGTTCTTACAGTTCATCCTGAGGGGAACACGAACATCTCATGGTTTAACTGACAGCTGCTGGCGTCAACCCGTTTCTGACAGATCGATTCAGAAACGCTCCATAAAAAACTAACCTTAAACAACATAATCCAGCCCCGCCTGCAGTGATATCTGAACATCACAGAGGATTACAGGAATCTAATTACTTCACTCTAATCCCTCCTGGGTATTTCATGTGTTGCTTTGGTACAACAGAGCTGCTGAAGTCTGTCGCTGTGAAATGAATCAAATCAAGCCGTCGGGGTTTGTATGCTGACGAGGTCAAAGAAGCATTAACGTGTTACACCAACACAGTTTTTAACAGTCCAACAACTACAGTTAATCCTTCCTTAATATCAAATTAATCATTTACACTTAACAGCTTAATAGTCTCAAATCAGGACCTTCGGTTTTGGGTCGAGTAGTTTGTGAGAAATAACGAGGGACAGATTTAAAAGGCTGCTCCTGCTATTTCAATGTGTCTGATACATATTTCATCAACCTCCACTGACTCAGTATCAGCAGAAATAATATAATATCCTGTAAAAACACTCATACAACGTGTGTTTAAAGGTGAAAACAGCTAAATAATAATCTTCACTTGAACACTTCATCACACCATCAGATGCTCATTGTCATGCACAGTGAAGATTATCTTCTTCGAACGTGCAGAGGAGAACCAAAGATTTTAAGTCTGGAGAGGAAGGAGGAGGAAGAGGAAGCTGATGGCATCCTGGCAGCGTTTAAAGGCAGCAGGAAACAAAAAAAAAACCCACAGGGTTTAAAAAACAGAACAAAGCCTCTTTTCACTTTCACTCGCAGGGAAGAGAAAAACAACTTTCATTACTTTGTCAGCTCATTTTTCATGTCACTGTGAAGAAGCGCTATATAAAGACGCCTGGCAAAGGTTTCCTTCAGAGTTTGACATCAAAGTTTCTTGTTTGTGCTTTCAGTCGTTACTTCTGTGCGTCAGTGTTTAACGCCTTTAATTGAAAAAAAATTACAAAATTCCCACCATAATTTTATAATCTTCAATCACCCCCCCTTCTTTGACCTGCATCTGCAAAAATAGTCCAATTCAAATGGTCCTGTTCCTTGTGACATGATTCACTACTATACACACACTTTTATACAAATTCATACTCATACATAGTAATTTGTTAGTTAATTTTGACCTTGTCAAGCTGTTGTGTTTCTGTGTACGTACAGAGTGTCGTAAAAAATACAGTATGTGTTCATATACCTGATCGATAAAGCTGATTCTGATTCAGAGGCTTATTCTTTGCTGTGTGACCTAGAACAACATCCTGCTTCAACAGGAAATTCTTAAATCAAACCTGCTCTCAAAACCTCACCATGACCCAGTAATCACAGGCTAAACTGACACTGCTCTTTCTCCTGTAAAGTTTGAAATACTGTGAAACTTCAGTCCACCAAATCAACCTACCAGCATGTTTGCCTCGTCTGCAGCTCAACAAGTTTCCCGTTCAAACAAAAAGACTTTTACACTAAAAAGTTCAGTGGTTTGAAGCCAGTAATCGCTCCAACCCTGAGGAGCTGCGGAGACCAACAACCCAAACCTGCTGAGCGACGTGACAATAAACCTGAACTCTCATCCCGCAGCTGAATGAATTTCTGGTATTTCTCATCTTCTTTCGATATTTTCACAGCTAGAGCTTGAAGCAGAAAGGCTTTAACCAAACACTGTGTTGAACCGCTGGCTGAAGCTCCTGCAGCCAAATGTGATAAATAAACAGAGCGAATCATCAGCAGGTAAACTCGACACCGAGGACAGACGTTAACGTGACGACTGAGAGCTGCAGCTGTAAACTAAGACTTATTTAAAGAGTTTAAAATGTCACAATCCATCTACTGAAGACTGTAAAAATAATAACAGCAGAGGAAAAAACTCGTTCAGGGAGGACAAACATTTCATCACTGAAAGACTGAAGAATCATAAACGATTTAGCACCTGGTTAAATTTCCTGTCCTGTCCATCACTATAAATTTCTCTTTTAACAGTTTGGTTTTAATTTATCACTTATGATCACGGTTATAGAGGTATAGATTAAAATCTTGTGGATACTAATGATGACTCCCAAACAGTATTTTAGAAACCAACTGTGAAAATATATAAATGTTTAAAGTTCGACTAAAGAGTAAATATAGACGTGATTTAAAGTCCCTGAAACTTTCTCATCACACTAAATATTTGTGACAACACAGGCAGGAATCACAGTCAGTTAAAAGATCATTTGAGGCAAATGAGGAGAAAAATCATCGTCATTGTGAGCAAAACTAAGAAAAACGTGTGTGCAAAAAAATACTTTTAAAAGGATGGATAAAAAAAACTGAGGGAGAAAATCTAATAAAATATGGACGCTTGCATCTGCCAGATAATTTAATTTAACAGAAACAACTCCATCTAACAGATTCATGTCATGTCAGCATCACAGTCGCTCTGACAAAGCTTATCCAGAAAAT
This sequence comes from Scortum barcoo, assembly GCA_023238725.1. NCBI lineage: Eukaryota > Metazoa > Chordata > Actinopteri > Centrarchiformes > Terapontidae > Scortum > Scortum barcoo. Next base: position 1,284,897 of record CM041546.1, on the reverse strand, counting down.
TACAAGTAAAAAGGAAGTAAAAAGTTCAGATACAGGAGTGGAATATATAATATAAAACTAAAATAAATAAACATATAAATAAAAATAAATTGAGAGACAGAGACCTGTGTTTGTCTTTTGAAGATTTAAAAATGTTTCCAACATTTCTGTCTAATGTGACTGGCTTGTGTTTCTCAGCAGGTAAAATAATCACCTTTGATTTGAATCATCAGGAGCAACAGAGAGTTTTCTTTGGCCTCTTTTCCTCCAGTCAGCTCTCTGCAGGTCCAACACATCCTCTCGTCTTTGAGCAGACCTCTTTACGCTTTGTTAACAAATATAAATGAAAGCTGCCTCTGTTCCTTTGAGCAAACGCTGCTTTAGAGAGTTTCGTCTGAGAGGTGAGGCTTGTGAGCGAGTGGAGGTGAGAGGCTGAGAGGATTGTGTCTGATTAGGACTTAAAGCCGGATCTTAACCCCCCACCCATCCAACCCCCCCTACACATGATGAAGGTACACTGCTGGTTTGCCCTCTGGAGGACGGGAGGACACCTGGTGCAGGAGTGATCAGGGGGAGGAGCCTCTGTATTGAGGTCCCACCCACACACCCACCCAAATTAATAAGTAATCAATATTTAGTGATGTTAGCTAATGATCACCTGCTAAAAGTAAAGTTATGTCTCCTCTTGATGTTTCCGCTCTACATACAATCGTGAATTGTCACGACTATTTCGACTACTACGTCAATCATGAAGCCACGCCCCAGGACAGGCTAGCAGCTCAATAATGTTTTTATTTTGCTCGACCTTGAGCAGGTTTTTTTCCCACTCCGGCCTCTTTTGACAACCGACTTCCCGACATGCAAAACAGAAACAAACAGGCTCAAATCCAGATCGTAGTCAGGCCCCTTCATCTCGTCCTCGTCACAACCTGCAGCCTTCACCCTCATTTCCCATCAGCTCCAATTAGATCCAGGTCAAACTCTATTGAAGGTTTGAGAGTCGGTGCGGGCCGAGAGCCAGATCCCTGCAGGGACGCTCATATTTCCTGCAGCGCTCACCTCGACCTCGCTCTGATAACGCAGGAGGGCGGGCGAGACGTGGACTTTAAACGAGGGCAGAGTCGCCACTTTATCTCCAGGATGTAGATTTTATGGCTTCATATGTGTTTCTACACTCTGCAGAGGCGAAGTGTTGTAATGTTCACATTCATAACGTCCGTAAGTCGACGAGAACGACGTTACAGCAACTTTTAATCAATTCCTTCACAAAAGAAGCAAAATCTGTGGCTGAATGTTGAGCTGCTCCTATCAATTCAGTTATATTCTCAATTAATCCATTAACTGTTTGGTCTATTAAACATCATAAACTAATATATTCACGACTAAATATTCAGCTCACTGTGCCGTAACAAGAGAAAGGCAGTGAATCTTTTTAAAAGAGAACTTGAGCAGTTCAGTTCACAAAACTTTTGATCACCAACGTTGCCAAGACTAAATCTTTTTCATGACGTAAACTACGGCTGCCCCAATACAAGTGAAGATTTCGCATAAAGTTCAAGTCTGAGATGCAAATTTGACAAACATCAAACTGTGACTGTGGTGAGCTTTGAGGACGATCATCACCGAGCAGGTCTGTTTGAATCTGACGGGGTAAAATCTGCTCCTCTTAAAGATGCAGCAGGTTGTCGGTGCAGATAAATTAAAGTTAACGTGTCTTCCGCAAACAGACAACGAGCTGCCAGCACAGTTTGATATTGAATTTCAGATCGGTCAGACTCTTAACTAACTAAACTAAACACACCGCTAAAAAAGGAGTTCGGCAGAGTGGCTGATGATTTTCACTTTGTCTTTTCGGCCCAATAGCAAAACACAATGCTGACGTATAAAATAATAAACCAGAGAGCGAGGTTATGTTTAAAGATGTTTGCGAGGCTCAGACGGGGAAAAGACCTGAAGCATCGGGCAGATTTTTTACGATGGGAAATAAAAAACAAAAACAAAAACAGGCTCGGCAGGACTCTGAAACAAACACTGACTCCACAGCTGTTTATCTCTAAAGTTAAAAAAAATATTAATGCTGATTTAGTCATTTATCAGAGGAGAACACCAAACATTTATTATAATACAGGCTTTAAAAATCGAAAATCGATGATAAAAATATTTCTTAGCTGCAGATCAGATGGACAGGCTCTTTCAGACAGCATCTCTCCTCGAGTCACTGTTTATGTAAATATTAATTTAAATTCAGGACTGAGGTGTGACGGGATGCTCCTTCGAGTCGCGACACTCATTCACCTCACCTGAAAACATGCTAATATGCAGACCTGCCGGACTGCATGCCGGCTTATGTGTCAGGCACTTCCCGTTTCCCTCTGAAGAAAGAAACTCTTCCTTATACTCCAAAGAGCGGGACATTTAAAATCTTATAGAAGCTGTGCAAACACTCGCATCCAGTCTTCTAAACACAGACTGTTAATTAGTTTGAATTCATCGCAATGCTTATGTTGGCTCAGCTGGATGGTTTATACAGCAGCTGTTATCAGTCAATAACTGATAAATCATTTTTTTAACAACTTGATGATTACTTGTTAAAGTATACAGTGTGTAAGCAAATGTGCTTCATTATTCTATTAATCAACTACTTTCAGCTTGACTTAAATATGTAAAATACATCTTTTAAAATAAAAGGAGCAGCACTGTTGTAAAACAAAGATGATGTAGCTTATTAAATATTGACTAGAAATGTGCATTTGTTCACAGTTAATTTCAGTAAACGTTAGCAGACCAAAAAACATTAAACACAAAAAACAAAAAAGTTAGTGATAGTTTGAGGTCAAAGCACTAAATATGACCCAAAAAAATTTCACTGATTTTCACTGAGATTTCACTGTTATTCTGTAAGAAGAGATTTCCTGTTTAAAATCATCATTTTGACGTATATTTGATTCATTCTGCTTCAGTTCAAAGTCAAACACACTGGAGGCGCAGCCGTCCTGTAGTGAATATCAGCTCCAGTTTCAACCTCTCAGCCGACCAGATTTTAACAAATCGAGTTAAACTCAGGATGATGATGGGCTTTCTGACATAATGGCTGTTAAAGCTCTCTGCTGGTGTTCGTTTCACTTCCCGAGCGGTCTGCGGCCACAGCAGGACGGACGCCAACGCCTCGTTTATTAACAGCTATGACACAAAGCTCCCAACAAACACAACAAAATACAACAACCTCCGAAGAAAATAATCTCACAGAGCTGGAAAAATAGAAATAAACTCACCAAACCACAGGTGACTTCTGTTATCAGAGCAATAAATCCAAAATACACCAAAATCTAAATACAACACAAGGCCGAGAGTTTGAAAACTATACTGATGGAAATATGATAAAAAATAATATAATAAGGTTTTGAGTTTAGGAACAGTAGTAGAAGCTGACGTATCACCAACAGTACAACAAGAGAGTACAATAAACAGTACTTGTACTTCTACTTGTATTTAGACTCTACTGTGCACATTTCAAAATTAAACTGTGACCTTTTTTGCACATTCATGGTACATATCAAGAATCAAGAATAATTTATTGTCATCATGTTTTCACATGCCAATTGGTGACTTTCAGCTTTAAATGTAAATATAGTAAAAAGAATAATAGTAAGTAAGTAAAATTTTCTGCCCGTTCCCACATAACGTGCACAGTTTCATTTAAATAACTCATATCACACATATTGTCTCTTATTTTATTCTGGACTTTTAGATATTACTGCCTACTTTATAATATTGTCTATTTTTTATGCTTCTGATTTGAAGAACTCGCTTTCTGTGTTATCAGTTTTTGCACCAACATATCAAGAAAAATTCCTCATATGTTTAAAAACCTACTTAGAAATAAACTTGATTCTGATGTTTCCCGACAGAAAGCAGGATGTAAACAGCTGATCCTGGTTTCATGAACGTGTTGGCTGAAAGGAAACAACGATGCGGCTGCAGACAGAAACCTGGACTATGTCCAAGTCACAAGAACAAGAGCGCAGGTTACCACCAGGACACCAGGCCACATGTAAACACACTCAGCAACGTCAAACTGAACTGAAGCAAACCCTCACAAACGAGACCAGAGGACGAGTAACGCTGTCAAACAGACAATCACGCGTGACCTGAACAGACACAAGACACAAACTGAGAGGACGCTGGTTAACTCCTCCACCTTCATAACATTCAGACAATTAGACATTGGCAGATACACACCAAGAGCAAACACACAGCACTCAGTGTCTGGATTAAACGACATCATCTTTTATGTGATTTATATCCTGAACGCTGCCTTGGATCCTGGTTATGGTCTTATTATTCAGGATAAGCGGCTTATAGGTGTCTCTGTGTCCCACGCATCAAGAATAAACAACATCCAAACAGCAGCAGAACCGGCGTACACACGCACACACACACACTATCTGCTTTTCCTCTGAACTTTTCCTGACAGATAAAACCAATAACCTAATAATCACCATGTCATTGGGAACCACCCAGCTGATCCTGTTCCACCTCCAGCCTTCAAATGGGGGATTATTTACTTTATTTGTTCACTTATTCGATTAATTTGTGTATTATTTCATAAAATAATAAGAAATTATCATCACAGGCTACAGAAAACTGTAAAACAAACCTTTAGTTTGACATAAAAAAAGAAGAAAAGTTCACATCTGAGCAGCTCAGACCACCAAATGTTTGGAATATTTACTTGATCATCAGAACTTTAACAGATTCATTTTCTGCTGACAGTCAAATACATGTTTTCGTCTCATGTTTCTGACTGTTGATGAAGCCAAGCTTTATTTTCTGACCTTCAACAGACCAAACAGTTCATCAGTGATCACACTAATCATGTGTCAGATTATTCTGTAATGAAAATAAATGTTAGATTAGACTTTTCTCAATGTGCTGCACAGAAAATATTAACTTTTATTTGGATAAATCAACCACATATTTAGAAGAGCTGCTTATTTCCCACCTAAAAAAGTTTGAACTACATTTGGTGACAAAAGAAATGCTGTGATGTCGTGAATATCTGCTCATACACAGGCCAATCAGACGCTTAGATTTACCTAAATGGAGATACAATAAATATCTGACAGACTCAGAGTGTGACGTGAATCAAATCCTGAAGGTCAGTTGGTTTGTGAGTAACCATGAATTAAAACCTGCTGCTTCTTTTTAACAGTCTTCAAAAGAAAAAACAGTGATGAGTCTATTTCTGTAGCTGCAAATAATCTGTCATTTTGTAACTGAACCGAGTAAAAACACTCACATTTCCGTCCTGAGTCATTCTGGTGTCGTCTGAGCTGCCAGGCAGGTTTAATGCCGACTGGAAGACGTGGAGGATCTCAGGTGGGCAATTAAAAGATATTCTGGGTGTGTTTGAGGCTGACTGATGTTGAAACAAAGCGAACCGCCCCGATGCAGCGGCGAGCCTTCAAACACAGACGGTAACGTTAATCCGATCTTTGCTGAATAAATCCAGCGGCTCCTCGCGATAGTTTGGATCTCTGCTCACATTTCTGATGTGTGTCTACAGACTCCTTCCAGCTCCACAGTCAATATTTGATCAGTCTGTCAGGCATTTTACTTCCTTCAGAGTCTGAACCAGCGAACAGATCTTTCACCAAATCTTTCAAACCACCAAACATTCAGGCTGCGTCCGTTTCTCTGCCCGCTGGCTCAGATGACAAATGCTGGCGAAGAGTTGGAGTTAATCCAACTTTTCTTCTTCTCTGGTTTCTTTGAGTGCTGAGGTCTGTTTACTCTGAGCAACATCCGGCAGCGTGACCAAGTGTGTGTGGTTCAAGAGAGCGCCGAGTGTGTGAGACGATCAGCCGATCACTTTCAGGAGTCTCAATTATCCTTTTGTTCCTATCAGATCAATAATCAAAGCTTGTAAACTTCACAGTTCTGAACTAATCAGGCACTTTTAATCTATACATTTTGTTTAAGAGATTCAACAGTTAAATTAATCATCAACTATTCTGATGATCAATAAATCAGTCAGAAAGGTGATGACTCTACTTTGTTTCTGATTGATACCTAAAGATGAACAGCTGCTAAATTTAAGTTTTAAATATCAAAGTTAAAATACCAGAGTTCAAAATTTATTCTCCTCTATTTTCACTTTGTTCCTTTATTTTTTAATTCAATCTTATTTACAGAGAATTTGTCGAGATGTTCAAACCAGGTGAGTAAAATAGAAACCGGAAAAGTTTCTTTATCTTTGTGTCACCTGATCTAAGGTGGTCATTTAAGGTGGAATTATTTCACATCATTGTGTGACAGTGAAATGTGGCCAACTGTATTAACTTAACACAACTCATTATTACCGAAAGCACAGCTGAATAAATACAATATACATGATATAAAATATTATAATACAGCATAATGTAAAATATATCAGCTTCACTGAGTCAGGTCACACCTGCAGCATCATAAACACACACTCACACACACACACACACACACACACACACACACACACACACACACACACTCACAGGTTGTTTGTGTCCATGGTAGCCACAGTTAGCTTAGCTTCAGTTAGCCTAAGTTAGCCACAGTTAGCCCGGCAGCTACACCGCCGCCTGTCACCGGATGGATCCGACATCAAGACGCTGCTGGGCGGCGGAGACGGAGCGGTGAGCTCCTCCGACGGAGCCGGAGCCTCGTCCCCCCGCCGGCCCAGCTAACGTTAGCGCCCCACCGGTGACAGCGGCGGGCTAACCGGATCACGGAACTCCACTCAGGGAGGTGAACCACCGACAGACCCGCCGCCGGGCTCCCTCCGGAGCTCCCGCTCATTAAAAGGCGGGCAGCCAGCGGGCCTGTGCCCCGTAACGAGCCGCCGCTCTGGAGTAACAGTCGGTAAATGTTGGAACTTACCAGCAGCTCCCGTTTCTTCAGCATCTTCCGTGAAATCCCACTGCGGAGCTCCGTCCGCCATGTCAGATTCACCGACCGCACCGGGCCGCCGCTTCCGGGGACTTTCTAAATAAAAGCTCTGTGTGTGCAGGAGTGTGCCGGAAACCACCCGTTATTTTCAAATTATTATTATTATTATTATTAGTAGTAGTAGTAGTAGTAGTAGTAGTATTGGTATTTGTTAATGTCTTTATTGAAAGAACAATCATCAAGTCATCAAGTCAGTATTATTATCATTATTATTAATAACAACAACAACAATAATAAGAAGAAGAACTTATATTTCTATTTATGGTCTATATTTCTCTATTATATTACAGTGTTGTATTTTTTATTTTATGTACTATATTCTAATCTTAAATTGAGCATTGTTATTTTTCATTATTTTGACTTTTGTAATTTTCCTTCTATAGATTTTTGAGCATTTTCAGGGGGACTTAAATAATTTCATTGCCTGTCTGCTCCATGTGATTGTTGTGCATGTCAAATAAAAATCTTGAATCTTGAGACCAAGCACGTTTTAAATGGCAAGTTCTATGCTTTTAATTTGAACTTCATACCGGCTAACTTCCTGTGACGTCACGGTGTCGGTGCCAGAAAGTTCCTTTGGATCCAAACAAAGATCGTTTCTGAGGACGGGGAAACAACAGATGTCTCACTGAGCCATGAAAAACGTGACAGCGTCCAGTTAGGAGTCAGCGAGAGTAACTGATTCATCAGTTATTATAAAATATTTCACTGACACATTATAAAACGAATTTATTCATTGAAGTACTATGTTATAATCTAGCTATTGATTGAAAAATGATCAATAATTTGTTATTTCCTCATAGAATATAAGAATCATATTTGATTATTTTATATTCAATGTTGTACAAATTTTAATGGTTTTCCACATGTTCTTATAATACCTTCAACTTTTTATTATGTATCTATTTAATGTGTCTTAATATTACATTTCTGTTTAAAGCTTCCATTTTATGCTTGTGATAATTTAAATGTCTGTTTTGATTCTCTTTGGTGCTGCATTAAACATTATTACAATCAAACACAATCCATTGTTTCTGTGTGGAAAAACATGATTTTCTATCTTTCTGTCCAAAGATGGTTGTTGGTCAAAGTTGGCCTGTCCATATTCATGGTTCTTGGAGGTTGTTATTGACCCCTGACCTTTCCTACAGCGCCACCTGCTGCTCAAAATGTTCAAGTACACACAAGAAATATCAAAATCTGCTGTTCAGAGGAGGGGAATTAATATTAATGCCATGACATTATTTTTTGTTGAAAACTACAACACTGTGTTTTCTTAAGGTCACTTATAAACATCGTTCACTTGACTTCATGATTTCATAATTCAATCAGCATCTACTGTCTATGTGTGTGTGTGTATAAAACCTCAAAATGAGATTTTAATTTTTAGCTTGCTTATTTTCATATCCATTTTAACCATCATTATGTATATTAGTGGATGCTTGTGTTTATATTTATTTATCATTTATTTATGATATGTTCCTCTTATTTATTCTTCACTTTTTCTGATTATCTGGAGTTATGTCTGTCTCTGTGTTATCTCTTCTTATATATGTCTCATACTATTGCACTATCCCCACTTGTTGCTGTAAAACTGCAAATTTAATAAAGTATTATCATATTTTATATTATTTCATCCTCCCTCATTTTAAAGTGGAGAGTGATTTATCCTTATCATAAAATATCTTTGCAGTTTCTGACGTTAACCAGCGAGTGATACTGACGCATGCGCTCTCGAGCTCTCTGTTTCCGGTGTGACCCGGATTCATAACAACATTAGCTTATAAGCTAACAGGATAACAGAGTGAGTCAGGCTTCACCCGTTAATTTGGTATCTACGGTCCGTTAACCGCAGAGGAGCGGCTCGGCGGCAGCTCAGCGGCGCCTCAGCGGGCGAATAACGGGACAGAGCCGCAGCGGAAACACCGAGAGAGGAAACATGAAGCCGGTTTGTCGGCGTTCAGACTGAAGTTTGTTCCTTTAGCATCTGCTAACACACAACAACAGCAACAACAGCAATAACGACCACAGAAGGGGCATCATTAGCAGCTGGTAATAAGCAATAATCATTTACTTGTTTATTGATTGTTCTCCGTGTTTGTTAATGTGAGTGTTTTTATCTTAGGGAGCTAATGGCAGTTAGCCTGCATGCTAAGCTATCAAACTGTTTATGTTGCGGAGTCACGTGACTTCTGCAGCTGCAGGGGGTCGTTTGTGTTTGTTTGTTTGTTTGTTTGTTTGTTTGTTTGTGTTTTTCTTCACAGTTGTTGAATCCATTAAAGAACAAGAAGAGTACTAAGACCTCTAACCTGCACTACAACTAGTAATAAACAGTAATGTTAGAGTGTAGAAATACTCTGTTACAAGTAAAAGTCCTGCATTTAAAATGGTACTAAAGTACAAAAGTGTCACATTAAATGAATCAAATGAATTAAATTCCACGACACGCTCGTCAGCAAGCCTTGATTAAAATGACGTATTTGTACAGAAACAGCTCATTTTCAGGAGGAAGAGTCTGTCCTCCTGTCTGTCTGATCATGGTGATATCACCTATAGACACATTGAGTTTATCACTCTGACCTGAGCTTTATTACTGGTGACATCTTGTATAAAGAGGTTGTGCAGACAGTAAGATGGGACATGCATTGGTTTCTGATCATTTCTAAAGCCCTTCATGGAAACTTCCTGTGACATGTCACGTCTTTATTAAATTGATCCCACAGTAATTATTCATCCTGTTCAAGTAATTGAAGGCCACATTTTACATTACAACTAAATTTAATTTTACCTAAAAACATGATCACAAACTATTTGTCTCTTGAATGCAGCTGTTTTTAACTTTGTTCTGTTTCCTTTTTATTTTTTTCTGATTTAAATTGGGCTCTCAACATCACTGAAAAATGAGGACATGTCCTCACTGATTCCTCGAGACTTAAATAAAGGTTCAATGAGTGAAAAAATGTATTTTTTTTAAATACAATGTACAATGTAAATGTACTTTGTTAAGAGATAGAGGCGCAACCTGCTTCTGAAATGTGGATTTTGTTTATTGGTTTAATATAAATTGCATGGCTAAAAGTAAGCGCACAACCCAGGCTACTCACTTAAACATACTTTTGCTCTGAGTCTTAATGCTGCAACATACACTGATGTTTATTTTTTATGAACACCAAACTTTACAAAGCTGGACCATTGGGATTTGTTAAAAAGGCTGCACTCTGTCATGTTACTGTAATTGTCACTTTGATGGTGTGTTTGCTTTTACTCTGAATTTATTTCCCCGATGAGCTGGTCAATAAGTCAAGGCTCTTTGTAGTTTTTAACTTTAGTCCTTTACAGCATTGTGAGCTTTTATTTTTTACAACCTTGTTTGATCTTTGTTGTGTCTTTGAGGCGTCTTCTGGTCAGCATGTTGGACTTCAGCTCCTCTCTGAGTGTCGTCATTGGTTCACCCTTCAGGCGCCCCTCATGGTTCTTCTTTTATTGTTTTGTACTAGATGACACAGACGCAGCAGTAAACTGTGTTTGTTGGAGTCGTGCTGTGACTTTATCTTCGTTTCATCTGCTTGACAGCACTAAAAACACCTGGAACATTTATTATCATCACGAGAGCAGTGAAACCAGAGCAGAACCAGAGACAGTGGATTTGTTAGGTCACATTTGTTAAGTTCCTGTGGTGAAAGGGTTAAATAAGCACCTGTACATTGTTTTAAAAAGAAACGCTGCTCTGAGAACCTTTAAACTGATTTTTTTTTTCCACAGACAGGAGGTGTGATGGGGAACCAGCTGGCGGGGATCGCCCCCTCTCAGATCCTTTCTGTGGACAGTTACTTCTCGGACATCCACGACCATGAGTACGATAAGAGCCTGGGCAGCACTCGCTTCTTCAAGGTGGCCCGGGCCAAACACCGGGAGGGCCTGGTGGTTGTCAAAGTCTTCGCCATCCAGGACCCATCGCTGCCTCTGACGAGCTACAAACAGGAGCTGGAGGAGCTGAAGATCAGGCTGCACTCCTGCCAGAACTGCCTGCCTTTCCAGAAAACATCCCTGACAGAGAAAGCCGCCATCTTGTTCCGTCAGTATGTCCGGGACAACCTGTACGACCGCATCAGCACCCGGCCCTTCCTCAACAACGTGGAGAAGCGGTGGCTGGCCTTCCAGATCCTCAACGCCGTCGACCAGGCGCACAAAGCTGGCGTCCGCCACGGAGACATCAAGACAGAGAACGTGATGGTGACCAGCTGGAACTGGGTGCTGCTCACCGACTTCGCCAGCTTCAAGCCCACCTACTTGCCGGAAGACAACCCCGCCGACTTCAACTACTTCTTTGACACGTCCAGACGGAGAACGTGTTACATCGCACCGGAGAGGTTCGTAGATGGAAGCATGTTTACCACCGAGAGCGACCAGAATACGCCGCTGGTGGACCTGACCAACAACAACCAGAGGAGCCGAGGGGAGCTCAAACAGGCCATGGACATCTTCTCTGCAGGTAGAGATGCCTGGAGACAAAACCTTCAAAGCAGATTATTTTAGATAAGAGATGATGCAAATACATGACGCTCCACACTGTGGCTCTGTGACCAGTCTGGCTGCACACAGGTTGATTTAAAAGTGAGGAATCTTCTGAAGCATCTTCTAAACATGCAGTAAAAAATCTCTCACAATCCACATTAAACTGTTGAACCTTAAATAATGTGACAGATTCCAGAAAACTTATTTTAGTAATCAATCTTAGTTATATTATTTACTTTAAACTGACTCACATTACATACAATAAACAGTTGTTTAAAACACTTGTATTGAATGTTTAGATGCTCATTTTCTTTCTCTTTGAATGCGTCATCATTCAAACGCCAGCTTATAACTTTAAATTAAATATATTTCTTTATCTAAAACATCAGGCATATAAATATTAAATTAATGGATTTTTTTACTGAATTACATGTTCACATTTGAAATCATAATTATATCAGCATTTTCTCATCGGTACCTCTAAGAAATGAGGTCTGTCTGAAATTGAGTTCATGTTTGGGGTCAGTTCAGTCACAGTCTTTATTCAAACTGTGAATAAACGTCACTTTTGATCGTTCAGTCTTAAAGACTTGTTGCTCTATCTGCAGCTTTGAGGAACAATAATGAATGAATAATGAAGCTCATGTGTCACAGCTTCTCCTGACTTTTTGTTGAACAGTTTGTCTTTGTGTGTTCAGGCTGTGTGATAGCGGAGCTGTTTACAGAGGGCGTCCCTCTCTTTGATTTGTCCCAGCTGCTGGCGTATCGGAAAGGACACTTCCAGACGGAGCAGGTCCTCAAGAAGATTGAAGACATGAGCATCCGGGAGCTGGTAATGATCTCTGCCGGCTGCGCGTTCATCAAAAGCCAAGTTTTATTTAAAAGCTCACAACTGGTTTTGTCTGAAAGAATTTAACCACGAGAGTTAGAGTTTAGAGAGTTAGAATTAGAGAGTTTGGTCTTTTCTTTATGCTGCTGAAGTCCACCTTTCACATGAATATATGAGCAGGAAGATAAACAACATAAACATCATCACAGAGAACATACTGGACCAGATGATATTCATATTTGGGGTCATAATTAGAGCTTCTCCAGGAAAAAATGTTTGAGGCTCATCCTTTGAATTTAAGTTTAAATAAATCTGATAACGATATTTTGGCTGATGGTCATTTTTTTTAGCATTAAAATTTTTTAAGAAGGATCCCTTAAATGAGGTTCCCAAAGATGATTGACTTTTTAGAAGATAAACTTGTCAGCTCTCTCTGGTGGACAAAATCTGTAATGACCTCAAACACATCTGTTTTTTTATGATGATAATCTTCCACAGAATTAATTTAAAGGCATATTTAAAAAGACTTCAGGCCATTTAGGTGATCTGGTTTTATCGTCCTGTTGTACTTTCTTACTGGGACACATGAGGGAACTGAGCTATCATTAACAAAGTTTCACTTGTGTTTTCTTACCATGACAGAAGGTCTGTTGGTGAACTAATCATTTCTCTGTATTGACCAAAATAACTGAGCTGGTGTTGCATGTGTCTGAACTACTCTGCAGGGTTACATGTTTCTTTAATGGGATGTGATTTTCTCTCTAAGGTGGCTCAGATGGTACAGAGGGAGCCGGAGAAGCGTCTGACAGCAGAGGAGTATCTGAAGCAGCAGAGAGGTAAAGCCTTCCCCGACATCTTCTACACCTTCCTGCAGCCATACATGGCTCAGTTCGCCAAAGAGACCTTCCAGTCCGCAGATGAGCGAGTGCTCGTCATCCGTAAAGACCTGGACAACATCCTGCACAACCTGCGAGTAGGTGAGTGGGAGTATATGTGAGATATTAGACACACTGATGGTCACTCAATGAAAAGTCTTCTATTCACTGTTTATATTCGACAAACTGTTTCTCCTCCAGGCTCCTCTTCTTCTTGGTCCTCATCTCAGGAAGGCAGCGATGGCGTGCTGAGCTCCAGGGAGGAGCAGGGCCTCATCGTCCTGGTGTCGGTCATCACCTCCTGCCTGCAGACGCTGCACTCCTGTGACTCCAAGCTGGCGGCGTTGGAGCTCATCCTCCATCTGGCTCCGCGGCTCAGCGTCGACATCCTGCTCGACCGCATCACACCGCATACCTGCTGCACTTCTGCAATGACCCCGTGCCTCGCGCAGTGCGCGCTCAGGCCGTGCGCACTCTGGCCAAAGTGCTCGCGCTGGTGAAGGAGGTACCGAGGAACGACGTTAACATCTACCCAGAGTACATCCTGCCGGGCATCGCACACCTCGCCCAGGACGACGCCACCATCGTTAGGCTGGCGTACGCAGGTCGGCTGTTTATAGTATTTGAAATAAAATGTTTACTTTAAAAGCAAACATACCAACTACAGTTTGTCAGGCAAGAAGTAATGAACGAGACATCTACAATATTTGGATTTGTTGGAAACGGGCAGTCTTGAATAATTTTGAAATCATGGTTTGTAAAGTAAAATGAGTTTGCTTTCAACAGGAAAAACGCAAAGAAAGCTTTTTTTCTTGCAAATAATTGGTGAATTTCACATATTCATGCTTTCAAAAATCATTTAAATAGAACAGAGAAAACAAATGACGCTTTGGTTTAAGTGGTCACAGCTGGTAGAAGAAAGCAGCTGGTGACGAGGGGTCGTTTAAATGAGTTAAAAACCTGAAAGGTTGGGATCCACTGGTCTAAACAGTAGCATTACTCATTAAATATTTGGAAATTACTGTTTGACCTAGCACCTCTGCTAAAAGACACCTGTACGTGACTTTAAAGAAAGAAACATTTGTGATTCAGTGTAAGAAACATCTTAATAAAAAGGCCTAAAGTGTCGTCTGTTCAACAAAAAGCACTGTTGATTTTATTTTTACACTGTAAAGTGTAAAACAGTTCACAGTTCTTTAAGCAACAAATTGAAGACATCCTGAAAATGTTAACTTGGAGCTGATTTATCATTATCAGATTTTTTTTTAGTTTAATACAGATGTCTTTATCAGGCTTTTAAAATTCAGTGTTTGTTATAATTCAGAAGGTTGTTTAGTCTTTTATTCTTGTCTTTTAGAGAACATCGCCCATCTGGCGGAGAGCGCGCTGCGTTTCCTGGAGCTGGTTCAGGAAAACAACGTGAACACGGAGCAGGACCTGAGCGGCGAAGACACGGAGGAAACACTCCACCCCAACGAGAACTACGACTCAGGTACAGAAACTAACATGAGCCGACGCTCCCGATGGTAAACGTTTAGAAGTTTTATCATTCGTATGTTTTAACGTTCAGAGCTGCAGGCACTGCACGAGATGGTGCAGCAGAAGGTGGTGACGCTGCTGAGCGACTCGGAGAACATCGTCAAACAGTCGCTGATGGAGAACGGCATCACACGCCTCTGCGTCTTCTTTGGCCGGCAGAAAGCCAACGACGTGCTGCTTTCTCACATGATCACCTTCCTCAACGACAAGAACGACTGGCATCTGCGAGGAGCCTTCTTCGACAGCATTGTGGGTAAGAAACTCTCACAACATACTCTGACACACTACGCTAAAACAACAGTGGACGAAATGAAGAGACAGTTATCAGCTGATTCTGCAGCTCCTCTCGGATTTATGGAGCTCAAAATTTTGTTTCAGCTCGTTGTTTATCTGTCTGACCACAAATGTACTGTTCTGGGTAACCCTGAGCGTGCCTACAGCTTCATTTTCAGAATAAAAGCTTTAAAAGGCCACAGTACTCAACCTGCTGATCAGCAAACACCAAACATACTCAGAGAGCAGCTGATGAACATAGTGGAGCATTTAGCAGCTAAAGAGACAGATATTTCCTTTTAGGAGGTTGGTGGAGACCAAAAACAGAGCTAAAAGAGAGACAATATTCTCACATTCATCAGGAGAGACAAACACGAGAATGATCATGTTGTAACTATTTAGTTCGAAACATTAACTTCAAAGGTGATGATATTTTGGTGATTCAGAATGATAAATAATGAAAATTTTAGTTACTGACAGAATTGTGTAAATGTCTTTAAACACCCCATCACCTCTCGTTCATGTTGTTCTGTCAGCTAAAATACCTTCAGTGTAAAAATACTTTTACTTTGTTTACTGATATAAGGTCTGTGCCATCAGATCTTTCAGAAATGTTTATTATGAAGCAGACTGTCCAACAGTCATTGTTTTTGTGATTTGACCTTTGGCTTTTAAAGGGACAGCTCGTGATTTTACTTTGATTCAGATGCTGGTTTCAACCTTAGTGTTTCCATAAGATAAAATAAAATAAATTAAACTCTTAAAACTCTTCAAAAGCTTCCATTGAGGTGTTCTCTGAGATCTTCATGGATGAAAAATTACTTCCACGTTTTTCTCCAGAGATAATGAAAGAACAAACTCTCGTCAGACTGGTGAAGTCTGTCTTTTTAATCTCCTCGTTCTTTTCTTGTTCTTTTCCTGTCTTTGTGTTGAAGGTGTGGCGGCGTACGTCGGCTGGCAGAGCTCCTCCATCCTGAAGCCTCTCCTGCAGCAGGGCCTGAGCGACACCGAGGAGTTTGTTATCTATAAAGCTCTGAACTCTCTCACCTGTATGTGTCAGCTCGGGCTGCTGCAGAAACCTCACATCTACGAGTTTGTCAGTGACATCGGTGAGATCAGAGCGCCACAGCACGCAGATTCATTTATTAACCGCTGCAGTGCTGTGATTCCGTCTGTGTGGACAGACTTTAGCGCCACCAGCAGGTCAAAATATCCAACATCTCAGTTCACCACAAAAAGCCTCTTAAACTCATTTCTGGATTGGTCTCAGACGTACTTGGAAACAAAAGCAAACTGTCAAATTTTAAATGCAAATTATTGGAAAATGTTTAAAATCTAAAGCTGCAACTAATGATGGTTTTCACGGTCAAGGAATTTTATCTATTCAATTGTTTTATCTCAATTTTATCTCAAAAATGCAGAAAACTGTAAATGAAAATGCTGAAAATGACCAACTGTTAAAACCCAAAGTTATTCAGTTTCTAAAACAGAGAGAAGTCTAAAATGTTGTTGAAGGAACTGGAATGAGAAAAGTATTTTCCATTTGTTGTTTGATAATCATCTTAAACCGCTGATTGATCATCAGAATTAAAGTGAGTAAACTATTCGATTGATAGGGTAGTTGGTTCAGCTCTACATCTAACATTTTGCAGGGTCAATGTATTTCATAACCTACTGAGGAGTTAAAGCGTGCAGATATATATATATATATATATATATATATATATATATATATATATATATATATATATATATATATATATATATATATATATATATATATATATATATATATATATATATATATGTATATGTATATATATATATATATGTATGTATGTATGTATATATATATGTATGTATATATATATATATATATATATATGTATGTATATGTATATATATATGTATGTATGTATGTATGTATGTATGTATGTATATATATATATGTATGTATATATATATATGTATATATATATATATATATATATATATATATATATATATATATATATATATATATATATATATATACATATATAGTCAGATCATATCAATATATCAGGTGTCAGGTGAAGTTAAACAGACGATCACAATATTTCTAACATCCTGCATGTGAAATATATAACTATAACTACAATATAAAACTATAATAAGTATGCTAACTATGATATAAAACTATATAACTATGATATATAATTGTGTGTGTGTGCGTGCTCTCACTGACCTGGGTTTGTCCTCTCTGGCTTGCCGTAGCGCCGTTCTTGTGTCACCCCAACCTGTGGATCCGTTATGGGGCGGTCGGCTTCATCACCGTCATCGCACAGCACCTCAACGTGGCCGACGTCTACTGCAAGCTGATGCCGCACCTCAACCCCTTCATCACACAGCCCATCATCCAGGTGAGTCCTCATCTTCATCCTAATCCTCATCCTAATCCTCATCTTTATATTCATCCATCATCATCCTCATCATCATCATCTTCATCACCATTCTTATCTTCATCATCTCTATCTTCATCAACCTCATCTTCATCATCATCTTCATCCTTGTCCTTATCTTTATCATCTTCATCATCATTATACTCAATCCTCTTATTGTCCTCCTTATCCTCAATTTCATTGTCCTCATACTTATCTTCGTCATCCTCACCCCCTCACCTAGCCCATCATCCAGGTGAGTCACCATCCTCATCTTCATCCTCATCTTTATATTCAACCATCTTCATCATCCTCATTGTCCTCGACTTTAACCTCACCATCCTCAACCTCATTCTCATCCTCATTAACATCCTCCTCTTCATGAACCTCATCATTATCTTCATCCTTACCTTCATGGTCCTTATTACCCTCATCATCCTCCTCATCCTCACTCTCATCTTCATCATCCTCATCACCATCCTCATCCTCACCCTTATCACCATCCTCATCCTCACCTTCATTATCCTTATAATCCTCAACAGCCTCCTCATTTTCATCCTCCTCTTCCTCACTGTTCTGTTATCAGAAGTTAATCTTCCTCCTCTTCCTCTCTCCTCTTCCTCAGATCGATAAGGAGCTGGTCCTGCTCAGTGTGCTGAAGGAGCCGGTGAGTCGTTCCATTTTCGACTACGCTCTTCGCTCCAAAGACATCGGCAGCCTCTTCCGCCACCTGCTGCTCCGGCAAAAGAAGCGCGCGGGATCCATCCCAGAATGCCCCACTCCCGAAGACCCGGCTATCGCTCAGCTGCTTAAGAAGCTACTGTCACAGGTCAGAACAACACCGCTCGGTCATTTTACTCATGAGGAATCAGAGACTTTAGGCAGGAAATTAGACGGTTTTGAATCATGCGAGTTGGACCGAGTCAAACCTCGTTGGACTTGTTCCTGTGTTTGTGTTTCTGTAATCAGTGGAGTGAGAGCTGCTGGCAGCCTGTTCATAAACTCCCCTCAGGTGCTTAACAAGCAGCAAATTATGTTCCAACATCACAGTAAATCTACGGACTGCACAAAACTGCACAAAGGCTCTTTAACAGTGGATGAAAATAATCTGTTTTCTGGATCTTTGGTGAGTTTAATCAGCAGCAAAGAAAAGGATGAGAATATTGAAAAGGCCCCTGAATAGTCAGGATGTGTCTCACTGCAGTGTTTTAAATATTTTTAAATGAATTTTTGAAGCATACAGTGTTACTGGTGGAGCTCCGCCGATGATGGATCACGTCAGCGCCAAGAAAAACAACCCATACAACGCATTTCCTGTTTGCCTAATTTTCAAGTTACTCGGCTTTCTGACGTTACTACGTGGTCCATTATATGACCCCAAACTTTCACAAGTTAAAAGGTCAGTTTGCCCCAGTAATTTATCTGAAATGTTTTCATATCTCCAGAGCTCTTTAAGTCTGGAAAGGTGAACAGAGGGGGCAGCGAAACACTGCGTTCAGTCTGTCGAAGTTCTCACCAACAACAGACATCTACACACACACACACACACACACATAACAGTCTGGATGTTAAAACCCAGCAGGAGTTACTGTTAGCTTTTGAATTAAATCATCATCTCTGGCTTCAGAATCAGAAGATAATCATTTAATTAAAATCTAAAACACATGATGCTGTAAAAGTCAAATTTGTCCAGGAAATGTTCCAGAGATGGTGGCTTTAATAACATTTTCTCATTCAGTGAATTAAGTCTGTTTAATCTCAATTTTGATGAAAACATTTACAGATTATATCCTTTATTTTAATGCCATTCGATGACTTTTCAACATAGAAGTATTTTTACACGATCTATTGGATGGCCGTGTCGGTAAAAAAAAATCTTTTGCGTGATGAGGTGCAGCGTTAACGGCTTCTTACACTTACAACTCAGATTCATTTAAATCCTGACCATTAACACATCGGAGTGACACTGAATCTGATCAAGACAGGAAAAACAATATTGAGAGAAAATCCTGCTGTCAGGTATTTTCCAGCAGTGAGACAGCTGGAGGTTTTCCTGAAGGAGGAGAGAGCTCGCACAAGGGAGGTAACAGAGGAAGAACTGCATGCAGACACTGAGTCAAACTCCCACGCTGCATCTCTCTGATCAAATGAAGGTCCAGATTCTCTGAAGAAACGTGGAGGACTTTCTCAGAATTAAACCACAACATGTGTAACAAGATTCATAAACCCTGGAGGCATCCTCCACAAAAAAAAAAAACTCTTTCCTGAAGCCAGCTGTTTTAACAGTGTTAGTTACAGCGCGTGCCTCCCCGCTGATGCCACGGTTAATAAACACGCCGGTCGAAGAAAGTTTGAGCTGAATCCAGGTCAAACAGGAAGTCAGTCACACCGTGGGCAGAGCTTTTCGCTGGCAGTGAGTTGTTTTTGAAAGAGCTCCATCTGGAAAGCAGAGCTGCAGCTAGATTTCTTAATGTTCGGAGGAAAAACCACCAGTCATTCCTGAGAAACATGTGCAAAGACACAAACAGAAAAATCATCACATTCACATATAAAACTAATCAAATGGATCACAGCTGAAAGATGTTTGGTAGTTTTCGAATCTGCACAGGTCAGGTTTGATTTTTCAGGTCGTTTAAAGGTCGATTTTAAAGTGAAGTCGGATCTTTGAGTCCTTGAGCTGTTTTCATTTCGGTCACTTTTTTCATGAAACATTTCACAGCACTCTTTTCCTCTGTTTCCCTATTTAGCTGCTTTCTTTCCTGTCAAGCTGACCGACAACCAGAGCAGATTTTGTAAAATCTGACAGAGAGTTAAAGCGTTCAGTTATTGCTGTTTGATTTCCTGACAGGAAGATAAGTACTGTAAATGATATTTGTTCATATCAGTATTCGGTAAGAGGATCAAAGAAAACCACTCACAGTGATGGAAAACAGGAGGGATACAGGAAATGTGGCTGACTGTTATTCTGCCAAACTGTTTAACTGTGTTAAAACATTCAATCTCAGACAATCGCTGTTCAGGCCTTTGTCGAATATTAATTTCCTGTCAGCTCGATAATTAAAGAACGAAGTGCTGCCAAAAATAGAACGCCTGATAACTGTTAATCAACCCACACTGAATGTATAAAACAAACTTTATTTTCACCAAATGTTCTTGAGCAGTCACGTGACTTAGAGATGATTTCAGATAAATACAATGATCTCTGCTGGTGGATTCAGAAATGTAAATAAGACTCATATAAATCAGACCATAAATAAACAACTACAAACAACAAATATTTTTTGTACAATATTTGTGTGTGTTGCTGATATACCTGCTGTACATGCTAATAAACCAGCCAGGCTCCATGTCGAAATTCACCAGTGAAATATTTTAAATTTCTCAAGGCCAACAGTGAGCTTAGAGAGAATTTTATGATTACGCACTCAAACATTATTTAAAACATTAAACGCACCAGACAACAACACTGAAAATCCATGTTAGAGACTGTGGTGATGCTGGACAACGAAGAAAAACAACTCTAAAGTCATCTGAAAAAACACAAACCTAAAGTCCATGAAAATTATGTAATTATATTTTATATTATTATTATTTTATATTATATTTTTTTTACTTTACAACAAATCTCATGCAGCAGATCAAAAACAACAACTGTCATGTTTGTCTGACTTCCTGTCTCAGCTCTCTGTTGTTCCTACTGAAGACACAAATCTTTAAAAACACAAATATGTAGTTTCATGTTTAATTAAAGCAGCTGATCACTGAGGTTTTTATCAAAGAAACAGGAGGAAACAGTGCATTTGTTGGGGACTATTTGCTGCAGTGGATGAATCTACATTTGAGACGATGTGTTTATGTCTGATTTCTGAATCCGTCTTCTCAGTGTCCTCTGGCCGTATCCAAACCTCTGTGTTCATGCTGCCCTGCTTTGTGTCATGAAGGGGATGACTGAGGCGGAGGAGGACAAGCTGCTGGCGCTCAAAGACTTCATGCTGAAATCGAACAAGGCCAAAGCCAACATGGGCGAGCAGAGTCACCTGGGAGAGACGGCGCAGACCGGCGTCATCGACTTGGCCACGCTCGGCATCACCGGCCGGCAGGTAGACCTGGTGAAACCCAAAGCCGAGGCCGAGGACAAGAGAGGTAATCAGCACTTTGATGCAGCGTTCACACACTTTGATCACAACGAAACACTCGTCTCTTCACTGTCACAGCTTCTTTTTTAATGAGTTGATGCAAATAGTTTTTCAAGAGATTTCATTTAAGTTTTTAGACTGAGCTGTTGGAGAATCATTGCTCAACATCATCGGGGTTATTTTCTCCTCCAAGAAATCAAACCGATGTTTTCAACAACCCGGCCAGTAAACTGGTAGTTCAGAGAAACTTTAACGTGTTCTTATCTTTCGTTTCCTTTTTTAGCTTCTGTGAAAAAAATATGGACTGGGACTTTACATTTAGTAGTTTCTACTACGATGATGCTGTCTTTGGATTATGAAAAGCCCCAAGGACAATTGCTGCTGGAAAAAAATGTCATTAAATGTCACAAACTAAATTAATGTCACACACAAATGAACCATCAGACTGAATTTAAAGTGAATTTACAGGAATAAGACAGACTGAAGCTTCAAACTGAGAAAGTACAAAATCACAGTAGTTTTTGCTATTTTGAGGAAAGAAAATATATTGAAGTTTTATAAATACGTACATAGTGTACACAGTACCTGTAATATTATTCTTAGCATATGAGTCAAATATCAGAAACTCACTGTTGAGGACTATGTGAGTTATTACATAATTATTTTATGTTAAAACTAAGATAAAGTTCAGGACCATTTCCAGTAAAATGATTTTTAGCTGTGATTTGGACAGCAAGAATCAGTCCTTAAACACCATGACTGATTAAAATTTTACTTTGTGACCTCGCTTCAACAAAAACACAAAAACAGTAAAAACCACTCATGAAGACATTAAACAATATAGAACAGCTGGCACAGTAAGTTTAAAACAAATAAAATCTAATAACTGTAGATTAAACACCGGCACCGGTTGAGAAGTTAGAAGCAAAGTTCAAATGCTTTAAAGTAAAAATCTTGAAGGTTGCAGCAATTGTAAGTCTATTTTTGGACCTCACGGGATTAACTAATTTAAAAAAGGGGCAGTTTGCAGTTCCACCTGGAAGTTACTACAAAACTGTCACTGTTACTGTCTGGAAAAACAGATTTGGTCATAACCAATAAATCACAGGTCACGTTTGAGATCATTGTTGTTTCATACACTCACAGAAATGAAAATTCATTATTTTGTAATAGAGTCGATCCTCTTCTTCTCTCTTTCATTTTCAAACGTTGTCTTCGTTCACAGAGTCCATCGTGGCAGCATCTGGTATTTTGTTTCGTGTCATTTATTTGAAGTCATGTGCATGCCTGCTGTGAAAATAACTAATTGTTTAAGGTCCCATGAAATGAAAAACACTGTCTTCTGTGTTGTTTATGTCCCTGTTTTCTGATCTGCTGTCTTACAGAAGCCAAAAACCTTTAATTGTCTATTTATGACTTATTTTGTGCTCGTGCGTAAACATCTCATCCTGTCAGATGTTGGATCGACTCCTTGTGTTGTCTAAAAGTTTCAGGATTTTATCGGTCAAACCACGAAAGAAAATAATCTCAGAGCTGTTTCATGGGGCCTTTTAAAGGCTAATATCCCTTAAATTTAAACTGTAATAACTCTGTTTGACTGCAAACACTAGACTCAGCTTTATCACAGCGTGTAATCTGTTTTTAAGCGTTAACAGTTGTGTCCTCTTGGTGTGATTTATTTTGACAACAGATCACCTGTATTAACTAATGTCGACCTCAGATCATTTTTTTTCTTTGTTTTGTTCTTTAAGGGCCTTATTATTAGTATTATACTTATAATTATAGATACAGCTAAGATTTAAACGTCCTCGTCTAATCTGTTGCAGTCATTGGAAACAGCGCATCTTTAAACATCATGTTTTGAAGCAATCAATCTTTATAAAAAATAGATTAGACGTCGGTGTGTTGTTGAAATAAAATACATGAATTCTCAGAATTTTGTCTTGATAGCAGTTTACAGATACTTTACTTCGATGTTTAATAAAATCTCCCTTTAAATGCAACCCTGCTGACTGCCTAAGACATCCTCTGAACATATCTATGGTTTCTTATTTTCACGAGGATTTCATCAGATCATGACTTTGTCTTTCAAACTAAGGTAGTGAGTTTAAGAGAATTTCTGGTTTTGATCATTTTCTAAACAAAATGACAAAAAGTGTTTGAATATGTCTGCTGGAGTTGTGGAGAACTTGTCGTGGCTGTTGTTCCACATAGTCTCACAGATCAAATCCTTAATGAAGGCAGTAATGGAGGTTAGTGAGGTATTTAAAGTCAGTTTGCATCATTAAAGCCTGTGCAGAGCAGGACGGGTTGTTAACGTGACTCCAGCCTGCAGGTTCTCTGTTAGTCTCAGATAAAGTTGCTGCCGAGCCGTTGAATTCCAGCTCTTTGTGTCTCCATAATCATGAACTAACTATGCCTTCCAGATGTTTTTCTCTAAGTCAGCAGAGTAAATTACTGCAGTTTGAAACCAAACGCTGTGAAAGACAAAAAGCCTGGAGGAGACTCCCCTCCTAATCTCCCGCATTAATCACTTTCTGTGTGTGTGACAGATTCACCCTACACTGCAGAAAGTGTTCATCTGAGGAGTCCTCACATTGTATTTTTGTTCACATTCATGTTAAAATATGATGTTAAATCTGTTTTCACATGTTTTTTACATGTGCACAGATATAATATATATAATTTTCACTCAGTTCCTAAATAAAGAAATTTTGACCCTGAGTGTGTTTTAATTGGAAATGAGAGACTTTATCTTAGACAGTGTGATTATTTTCTCTTTTCTTTTTTAGGACAGGAAGAGTAAATACATTCTTTTACACTCTACAACATCCGGTGTTTGACTCCAGATGAACAGTTTTTTTTCAGTGTATTTCTAACCACCACATCTGCTGAGCATGTGGTGTCTCTGAGAAACGTTTGTTAGTTTATTTTGGCCTAAGAAAAGTCTTCACAACCTGTTTTTATGTCCCTGTTTTGTTTGTTCCTGCAGCGAGGAAGCACACGAAGCAGGACTCGACGATGAACGAGGAGTGGAAGAGCATGTTTGGCTCTCAGGAACCGGCCTCCGCCCAGCCCAGCATGGTAACGCCTCTGCTTTGAGATTTATTGATGTTTAGGATTGTCAGTTATGTCTGCAGCCAGAGGCACATCCACCACATCAAACACTGCTTTCAAAAGGCTTTTATCACCCTGACGATGTTGAGAGCTTTTGTTTGACACATGCACAAAGACGCTGTGGTTCAGACTGTCTCAGGAAGTTTCAGTGTGCTCAGATAGCTGCCCAACTCACCTGCTGCCTGAATAAATCATCACCAACCTCAGATCCAGTGCAGTCCTTGAGTAAATCATTAGTTACAGCCTGCAGCCGTTTCTTAAGATTTCTCATCATTAACAGGGTTTCATTTCCAGACAGCAGTAAAAATGTTTCCTCATTATCAAGCGAGCTATTTGTATATGTTCGACTCACGTTTACGTTCAGTCGGCTTCTTTGCTGAGGGCACCGACACATGTGCTTCTTATTTGTTGCCGCGCTGAACATCCTCATCTCGCCTTCAGCCACATCAGAGACTAAACTACAGTCTGAATCTGAGCCAAGTTTCCACACTGAGGCTCTTTTAGTGCTTTTTATACGTGATGATGCTTCATTATTACTTCAGTTTTCATTTCTGAATGCTCAGTTTGTTTGCTGGATCAAAGATGTGTTCGTTCCTGATTTCCTATGATCATTGAATTATTATTAATAAAGGTTTTTGTTACTTACAACAATTTACTTTCAAGTTTCCAAGGCAAACCTGAAACTAAAACCTGTTAAACTTGGACGTACCTGTGGCACACGTGTCAGGTGGACTCGACTGACTTGTTGTGAACGACCTTATCGATTTGTTGGTAAAATCAGGAACTCATGTGTTTGCAGGCTCCTGACGGGCCAGCAACTCAGATCAGGAAGAGCGCCGTGACCCCGGCGGTGCCCGTGCTGCAGTCGGTGGCAAGCGGCCCCGCCTACCAGCGCCGCATCAACACCTGCAAGGCGGAGCTTCAGCAGCTAGTGCAGCAGAAGAGGGAGCAGTGCAGCGCCGAGCGGATGGCCAAACAGATGATGGAGAGCGCAGAGTGGGAGAGCCGACCGCCTCCGCCTGGTAACACACACGATCACACCGATATGTCCGTAAACACACAACATACACACACAGCGACGCTATCTGTCATCTCGTTTTTAACTTCATTATGTTTTTATACTCTTTTGATTGTCTGTTTCATCCGAGATCTAAAAGTCTAATGAGAGACGGGCTGCAGATCAGTTTCAGCTCGAAGTCCTGAACTCATTACTGTTGTATTGATGATCAGTGTATATCAGTATTTATCTGTGTGGTCCCTGTTAAATACACAAATTGTAATCTGCTGCTGGACCAAACAAAGACAGACTGTAAAAATATCAACATACACAACAAAATGCTTATTTCATGATTAAGGGAGTGTTTTTAAAACTCAGATTTATGTGCAATCAGATGCACTTTAATTCAAGAACATTCACGTCATCTCCTTCATAAATGAAACTCTGGATGTTTTTATTGAGTTTGAATCCTTTCAGATTCCTTAAATCTAATCACGTTTAGCATTTTTAAGAAACTAAACCTTTTTATTTTTCATTTTGACGTTAATTATGTACAGCTGATATAAAGTGGCACTAGCGATGTTTAGTTATTTTAACCGGTGAAAGTTTCAGGTAATAAATGAGATTAGATAAATGATAATGAATGTTATCTAAATTGTTTCCTGCTAATAAATAATGTAGAAGATCAATAATAAAAATGATCAATAATAGATTTTACCACCCGGAAACTAGATCCAAAATGCAGTTATTGAAACTTTACTGGTTTTATTTTTTTAGCCTCTGACAGTTTTAGTGTTCTCCTCTCTCGTCTCACATAACAGACCTCATCCAGTGATTTCACGCCGACAGGACGCAGGCAGATCTACTGTTTGGACAAAGAAAACATTAAATTATACGCTTAAAGACAAACTTAAGACAGCCAGTTTGTCTCCACTCTTCTCTCTCTGACCATTTACTGTCAAAACAAAACAAAAATGCTTTGAGGTTACATGAGAAATTGAGAAGATGCAGTTATTTTCCAGATTGAAAATGTTTCACAGTTTCCACGCAGAAACATACATCAGTTTTGTCTCGTTAAGGCTCATGGGATGTAATGTGTATTTAGGGTGGCACCCCAAAGGACTGCTGGTCGCTCACCTCCACGAACACAAAGCTGCTGTGAACCGGATCAGAGTCTCAGACGAGCACTCCATCTTCGCTACGGCGTCCAACGACGGCACCGTTAAAGTCTGGGACAGTCAGAAGATGGAGGGAAAGACCACGACCACCAGGTGAGTCGGGACGCAGCACAAACCTGTGAGCTGTCTTTTTTTTTTTAATCTAATTCAACATCTTGACACAAAGTTCACAGACGGTTGAATAAATATGGACGAGTGAAGGAAAATCAAAGAATCTAAAATAAAAGAAGCTGCATGTGGTCTGTTACACCTCCTGTTTCTCACACACAGAAGTTGATGTTGGATTTCCCACATCAGTTTGAGTCACCATCACGTAAAGAAAAGAAGTAAAACAGCTTCATTTTCAGATTTGTGTGTCTGAGTCCACATATGGATGAATCTAAAGTAACTAACTTCATATTTATTAAAACACTGAGGGAAGTCAGACGGAGAGCTGTGAAAACATTTCAGACTGACTGAGTGTCACTTTCTTGGCTGGTCGCTGCACGTTAACGTCTCTGTTCGTCTGCACTGTGCTCCCGCAGGTCGGTGTTGACTTACTCTCGTATTGGCGGTCATGTGAAGACGCTGACCTTCTGTCAGGGGTCACATTACTTAGCGGTGGCCTCGGACAACGGATCCATCCAGCTGCTGGCAGTCGAAGCAAATAAACCTCCAAAATCCCCCAAAGTGCAGCCGTTCCAGACCAGGTAAAGGAGGCGTGTCCTCAGCTCAAACATTCACACTGATGTTTGACGTTTCTCAGCCGTCGTACGTCTCTTTGCTGTTAGGTCTCTGGACATGCAGGAGGACGGCTGTGCGGTCGACATCCACCACTTTAACTCAGGCGCTCAGTCGGTGTTGGCGTACGCCACCGTTAACGGCTCGCTGGTCGGCTGGGATCTTCGCTCCAACTCCAACGCCTGGACGCTCCGCCACGACCTCCGCCTCGGCCTCATCACCTCCTTCACCGTCGACATGCACCAGTGCTGGCTCTGCCTAGGTCTGTGTGTGTATCTTTGTGAGGACCAGCACCTCTGCACTGTGAGGACATTTTGGCTGATGCTCACTACTTCAGAGGACTGTTCGAATGCCAGGATTCGGTGTAAACGTTGAGGTCAGAGTGTGGTTTAGATCAGGGTTTGTGTCAGTGACAGTCCTCACGAGAACAGAAAGACGAACTTCATACATCTACGGTCATAAGATGTTTTTACCGAAGTTTATTCATGTGTCAGCGGCAGAGAGAAGTAAAGTAAAACAGCAAAGTAAAACACGGACAGAGAGGCATTATTTTTTTATGATTTAAAACTTCAGATATTTTTTTGTTATTCTGAAAACATTCAAATGTGTCAAAGTTAAATCCAAATACAGACATATGTTGTTTGTTTAACACCACCACAACTACTTTTTAATAAAATCAGGGTAGTTTTAGGTAAACCTCTGTAAGCTGGAATTGTGAGCCTTAAATTGTAAACTTAAAGGGAGAAATTATGCCTTGTTATAGAAAATCATTTAATTTACATAAAAAGTTAGAACATTAAGTAATTGTTAATGTAAATTAGTTATTTATCACATTACGTGACTTTGTAGGTTCATTTCCAGTTTCGAAGTCAGTGACTGGATAGATAACAGTGTCGTCCATTTCCGCTCTCGTAGTTCACCTCCCAGGTTTCTGTTCCCTCCACAGGTACGAGCAGCGGCACCATGGCATGCTGGGATATGCGGTTTCAGCTCCCCATCTCGAACCACTCCCACCCTGCCCGAGCACGAATCAGACGACTGCTGATGCATCCGCTCTACCAGTCATCTGTCATCGCAGGTGAGAGGATGAAACGGCGTATTTAATATGTTGAATTTAAAATGATATAATGTAGTTTAGTTTAAAATGAAGGAGCGTCGTCACAGCAAACAAATCCAGAAAACGACGAGGACTGTTGATTCAGCATCCGATCTCTTGAAGCTGATCAGAGTAAACAAAGTAAAGAGGACTGTCTGTGTTTGAGTGTTCAGCTCTAAAAACAACTGAGGTCTGTTTGTCAGGTGATATTTATCTGATAATCCAGCTCTCTCTCTGTCTGTGCAGCTGTTCAGGGGAATAATGAAGTGTCCATGTGGGACATGGAGACCGGTGATCGTAAGTTCACCCTGTGGGCGAGCTCTGCACCTCCACTGTCTGAGATGCAGGTAAAAAAAACATTACACTACTTTTTCATCGTTATAGTTCATCAGAAACACACTTTATTGACCAGGACTCTCTGGAAGAAGACAGGAGTGTCTCAATGGGACATTCGTAGCTAAATAAAGGATAAAAAAATGATGGATCATATTGGAAGTGGGAATAAACAAGTTCAATATATCAATGTAAGAAGGTGGAGATATGTTAATGTGTGTGTGTTTGCAGCCGTCTCCTCACAGCGTTCATGGGATCTACTGCAGTCCTGCTGATGGGAACCCTCTGCTGCTGACGGCTGGCTCTGACATGAGAATCAGGTCCGAACCTCACAAACACGACGACACACCGGCTCCATACGACCTCGATGTAACACAAAGAATAATCTTTTTATAAAATAAGAATAATGTATAGTTTGCTTTTATTGTAAGGGTCACACATTTCACAGGTTTTCTGTTGATCATTTTCTGTAAATTGATTTAAGTTTGCACCTTCAGGCGAGACCACTGAGTCTCAGTTGTTGCCAAATGAAAACTAATGTGATATTAAATGACCGACTGATTCTTCCTTCTGTTTCTGGGCAGCAGACAGTGATAAAACCTACATCATGCTTCAGTCTGAAACTCAAATCTTTTTATTTTAGATTTTGAAAAGAGTCTAGTAGATCCCTTCTTTAAATCCAAACCTGTTTTCCATGATATACGAAAAGTAAACAGACCCTCCATTAGCGAAGAAATTCTGTGAGGAGATTCTTTATTCTTTGGGGTTTTTGAGGATGTAATCAGCAGCATCTGTCCGTGTGCGTGACAAACAGACAACTTAAACATTACAGCTGCTTACTTTTTAATAATATTAATATTAATAATATTAAAACAACAACAGCACTTCGTGTACAGTGACACACATGAATCAGAAGACAGAAACAGACTTTCTTGTTTCACTGCTGCAACATCAGCATCTTCGCTGCCCAGCGAAAGTCAGGAGAAATTCTCCGTACAAACACACAAAAACATGTGAGCGAATCAAGGAGACTGAAAGATGTGAATTCTTGGACGCTTCTGTCAGAACAAACTCCAAACTGACCTGTACACAACAGATTACATCATCATAACGCTCTCATTCAGGATAAAGAAATAAAGTTCAAGTGTGGTTTTCAGGTTCTGGGATCTGGCCTATCCTGAGAGGTCGTACATCGTCGCAGGAGGAGCCAACGACTCGCTGCACTGTCCGTCTGTCCTCTACAGCAGGAAGATCATTGAAGGAACCGAGGTCGTACAGGTGAGTACACTCTGCGCAGGTACACACTCTGCAGGTACACACTCTGCGCAGGTACACACTCTGCACCTCTGAGGTACACACTCTGTACACACACTGGTACACACTCTGCACAGGGTACACAATGCACAGGTACACACTCTGCACTACACACTCTGGTACACAATGTACAGGTACACACTCTGCACAGGTACACAATGTACACAC
This sequence comes from Scortum barcoo, assembly GCA_023238725.1. Taxonomy (NCBI): domain Eukaryota; kingdom Metazoa; phylum Chordata; class Actinopteri; order Centrarchiformes; family Terapontidae; genus Scortum; species Scortum barcoo. The sequence continues at coordinate 1,254,421 of CM041546.1, read as the reverse complement.
ACTGGTACACACTCTGCACTGCACAGGTACACACACTGCACAGGTACACAATGTACAGGTACACACTCACACTGCACTGGTATACACTCTATACAGGTACACAATGTACAGGTACACACTCTGCGCAGGTACACACTGCACTGGTAGGTACACAATGTACAGGTACACACTCTGTACATGGTACACAGGTACACACACAGGTCTGCACAGGTACACAATGCACAGGTACACACTGATCTGCACAGGTACACAATGGTACACACTGCTGCACAGGCACACTACACACTCTGCAGGTACACACTCTGCACAGTACACACTGCACAGGTGCACAATGGTACAGTGCACACACTCTGCACATGATGTACAGGTACACACTCACACTGCAGGTACACACTCTGGTACACACACACACTCTGCACAGGTGGTGCCTGAAAGCACACTCTGTGGTACACACTGCACAGGTACACACATGTACAGGTACACATGGTACACACTGGTGCACATGTGCACACACACACTGACAGGTACACACTCTGTACAGGTGCACACACACACTCTGCGCAGGTACACACTCTGCACAGGTACACACAATGTACAGGTACACACTCTGCACAGATACACAATGCAGGTACACACTCTGCACAGGTACACACACAGGTATGTACAGGTACACACTCTGCAGGTACACAATGTACAGGTACACACTCTGCAGGTCACAGTCTGCACAGGTACACAATTTTTGCAGGTGCACAGGTACACAATCTGCACAGGTACACAATGCACAGGTACACACACTGCACAGGTACACAATGCACAGGTGCACAATGGTACTGGTACACACTCTGTGAGGTGTACACAGGCACATTTTGCACACTGCTGCAATGCAGGTACACACTCTGGTACACAGGTACACAATGTACAGGTGCACACTAATGCACACACACTACAGCACAATAATGTACAGGTACACTCTGCACAGGTACAAAGGTACACAGGTATGCACAGGTACACAATGCACAGGTACACACACAGGTACACACTGTACAGGTACACAGCACAGTACACACATACACACTGTACACACTGGTACACAATGCACAGGTACACAATCTGCACAGGTACAGGTACACATGCACAGGTACACAATCTGTAGTGCATGGTACAGGTACACAATGCACAGGTACACACACTGCATGCATACAGGTACACACATGTACAGTAATACACACTTGCACAGGTACACACTACAGGTACACACACTGCACAGGTACACACACTGCACAGGTACACACTGCACAGGCACACACACTGCACAGGTACACACAATCTGCACAGGTACACACACTGCACAGGTACACTGCATACACTCTGCACAGGTACACACACTGCACAGGTACACAATGCACAGGTACACACACTGCACAGGTACACAATGCATAGCAGGTACACACAGGTACACACTCTGCACTGGTACACACTCTATACAGGTACACATTCTGCACTGGTACACACTCTATACAGCACAGGTACACACTCTGCATGCACAGGTACACACACTAACTGCACAGGTACACAATGCACAGGTACACAATCTGCACAGGTACAGGTACAAATGTACAGGTACACACTCTGCACAGGTACACATACAGGTACACATGTATGGATACATACAATACATATGGATACATACATAAATGTAGGGTTTTTTTATATATTGAGTAACAAATTTAAACATTTTAATCTAAAATAAATTTAATGAATGAATTAGCTAAGGTTAATTATATTCTCCACAGTTACTCAGTTGAACATAATTAAAGCACCATTTATTGAGGTTTTTTTTAATGTAAAAACAGTAAAGTCAGGAATTAACGTGTCAGAAACATTAATAAAACAAAATCAGTAACACTTTAGAAGAGCAGATATATCATCAGGACTTAAGTGTTTTTTTTTTATTTGTTCTCTCAGTTGTGACATTATAATTTATGTCTTACTCAAATGAACTATGTCCAGTGAGATGCAACAGAGGAGAAGAGAAAATAGAAATGGAAATGTAGTTTCTGCCAGGAGAAACAAACATTAGTGTTGTGCTACAGGGGTGAACAGTTGTCTCCTCGTTAACACTGATCGTATTTGACGTTTCCCATCATGCCTCTGTTTGACGTCTCTGCAGGAGATCCACAGTAAACAGAAAAGCGGCGTGGTGGAGGACTCGCCTCGCCGCGGCCCAGAATCCCTCCCTGTGGGACACCATGACATCATCACTGACATCGCCACCTTTCAGACCACACAGGGCTTCATCGTCACGTCGTCCAGAGACGGCATCGTCAAAGTGTGGAAGTGAAGACGATGACACACACGTGCACACACACATACACACACACACCTGTGTTTATGGACAGGTGTTCCTTCTCTGTCTTTTCTGTCACATGGTTCAGAAACATGTTGTTTCTCACCTGTGACGATGTGAGACAGGAAGCGACATCCTCCGTTTGCTCGTTACAGTTAAATTAGTGAATTAACTCTCTTCAGTGTTTCTGTTTTTTGCTGTAGTTGACCAAGTTGTTCTGCTGGCTGCTTCTGATGATGTGTTAAAGTCACTTCCTGTTCCTCAGCAGCCTCACGGCGTCTCTCAACATCACTTCCTGCCTCAAATTACAGATTCATGCTCTTCATGTATGTGTTTTAAAGTTTAAGTATAATTACTGACCTTACTTTACAATTAAAACCAACTTTATCAATGAACGAGGTTCACAGTGACACGAATGACTCATCGTATATTTACTGCACAAATCACAAAACTGGAAAACTATTTCACATTTTCTCTCTGACACCTGCCAGATGGGAGAAACTTGGTCTTAATTGGACGTTTCACTTGATCCGTTTAGAGTCTGATTTGCACAAACTGCTGATTATATTCACATATTTAAAAAAAAAAAAAAACACTTGTTTGTCCCTTTTTTGTGGTTTTCTAACAAACCAGAATCCTTTAAGTAAAAATGTATATGATGTTAAAGTTTCAGTTCTCATTTGAACTCATCATGTATTTAAAGGCACCTTATCTCTAAATGAGTCTTATAAATCAGAATCGATAAACTCAGACCTGATTCTGGAGTCGACTTAGCTTTTAGATGTGATGGATGTTTTCATGCGCCCCTAAAATCTGTTTGAGCCAAAAACATTAACACACACATATGCACTCTGTTTTTCTCTGTATATATGTTATTTTAAATCTGAGTAATATAAAGTTTGATTTGAAACTTGTACAAAATATCAAATGATGCATTTTGTTGCTGCAGAAATGTTACAACCTGCAGATGAACCATGTGACACTGATCAATAAACTGACCAGCACAAATCAGTTCTCATTTATGTCTCTTTTTATTGGCAGTTTCATTCAGTAAGACGATGTGAAGGTTTGTTAAGTTTGTTGTTATGAGTTGATGTAGAACTGCATTATCTTCAGGATAAATGCTAATTACAAATGTAATAATTTGCTTCAGCTTGAAGTGTTTAATGCTTTTCATTTGATTATTTTAGAGTTAGACGTAGAAAACAAAACTAAATGTGGCGTTTTTCCTCTTCAGTAATGATTATTTTCATTATTGATTCACATGCAGATTATTTTACAAGTTAACTGACGAATCAAATCCAATCATAGTTTAGCAGTCATAACGAGGTGTTGGAGTTCAGATCTCGTTACCGTTGTTAGATCTTCTTGTCTTTGTTAAGGTGAAACATAAAGCGCTAATACAGCTAGCCATGAGAGTCCACTTCTGTCTGTAAAATCAAGGACCTGTTCTTTAAAAATGAAAATGACTTTTGAACTCCACCGTCATCAGTTATGAAAGGGTGGGGGAAAGTTGATCCCTTTAAAAGAGAAAATCTGGAGCATCTCCCAAACTGTAAAATATGCCCAAAAATCCACCGAGTGTTGTATACCATTAATTTAAAACCGTCTGACCTTCAGCAAAAGCTTCGCCTCTGCCTGTCGAGATAAACTTCCGTCAGCTGCTGCTCATCTTTTAGCATCTTTGCAGCTGCAGGTTTCATCCCCGAGGCCCACAAATCTCCTTTGGGAACAAACTGTCGAGTTTTTTTTTAATTCTTTATTGTTGTTTTTACATGAAGCGCCATTGGTCAGTTTGATGAACCACAGACAGACCACGTCCAGACAGACAGACAGACAGATGATGACACAGACTGAAACCCGTCGTTCGGACCAGACAGACTCCTCTCGGACCTTTTAAGGCTCCAACTGGGAGCTGGAGGCGTTGTGCACTTCAGGCATGTGTTTACATCTGCGGGATAAATCAGACACTGAACGGGTGACGAACACCCACCAGCAGCTCCAGTTCACTTTAGTCCTCAACATATATGAAAGGAAAGATCTGGGTCTTACTACCACTGCTGGAAAAAAAAAAAAAACTTTTATCCTCCAGCTAAACAAGAAACTCTTCATCATGTCCTTTTTTTAGTGATCTAAATGCTGTTCACTCTACAGATAAATCTACATTTTCAGACGGTCTCTCCTCATGACATTCAGTTTTCTCACATGAAAAGTGACTGTAGTCGTGTTTAGAGAAGTTTAAAGTTCAGTCACTGAAATGTTCGGACACAAAACTGTAAAAGTAAGACTCAGAAGTTTTCCTCTTTTTGAGTGTTGGGACATATGGAGGCTTAAAGAGCGGCTGAATAACAGTTATTTCTAAATACTGGAGCTGATGAGCAGTCTGATTCCACAGATGGCGATTATGAATTAACAGTTTCATATTCAAAAATAACTATATCACTATCTGTCTTTAAAATGAAAGGACTGAAATGAGCATTAAAAACATGAAAACCTAAGATCAGAAGCATGATAATGTTTTGTGACTGAATGCTTTTAAATTTTAGACTCCTCAGGTGAGTCAGATCAATCATCCTCATCGGTTTTGCTGTGTTGTGGCTTCCAGGTTCATTTGCATAAACACGTTTAAACTTTTGCCGTTGGTGATGTGATTCCTTCAGTCTCAGCGAACATCTGTGTACGTCACCCGCTTCACATAAAAATAGCACCTAATGTGACGGAGAAGAAAGAGGAAGCTGAAGAAGAGTTGGACAGAGTCTCTGATGAGCGTCTGTCATGTTGAACGTCCAACAGTTTTTTATTGTGATGCTGAAAGTTTGCAGGAAACAAACACACATGTTCAAGAAAGAAGACAAAAGTCACCTCTTTCATCACGAATGATCTGAAACTCTTTAATCAGCAGCTGAGGTTTGGAGCAGTTTCATTTTCCCTGAAGGCGTCCAGAACTGACTCAGCGGTGAAGAAAGTAAACTTCATGTTCTTCCTTGAAGATGTGTGTATTTTCAAAGGTTGTGCTGATACATGTTTGGTGTACAGCCGTGATTTTTCTCTAGCCGGTCCAGTGGTGTCCTCCTCATCGACTCTTCGTCAGACAAAGGTTCTCGCACTCCTCCTGCGTGTTGAAGCGGTTTGCGTTGCCGCCACAGCCACCGTACCAGCTTAAGCGAATGCATTCGTTCTGTTTGGTGTCGTAGAACCACATTATGGTGTATTTCTGGCACCTGCCTTGGTCCTGAGCAAGAAAACAGCTCTCTGGAGGAGACACAAGACAAGATTATAGTTTTTACAGTGAACATCCTTCACTTATATTCACCTCTGAATCGAAGGCACCACGCTGAGCACGTCACGCTTTGTTTTTCCATCAGATTTTAGATTCATTTTGTTCCTTCCAGGCAGCCACTGCTGTCGGGAAATCAGCTTCCAGAGATGTTAACGTTGCTGCAATGAGAAATCCATCACAGTCAACAACCTTCATCAAGAGTTCACCTTCAACAGTTTCCAGGCCTGATGGCCATCATCTGAATCCACTGAACAGCTCAGAGAAGCAGCTGCGCACTGTTTCTGGGGTTTTTTTGGAGTTGGGGAAGTTCACTGAACCAACCAGTCGGTCCTCATTTAGCTCTGATTGGTGGGTGTTTAATCCTCAGTGGCCACAGGGGGCAACAATGAGCTTATTCAGGCTTGAAAACTAACCTCAACAAGTGACACAAAAATGAGATTTATAATTCAACAGAAGTGTTTTCAATCAGTACATTTTGGTTTTACAAGAAAAAAAGACTTCAAGGATGAAGACTTACTGGTTTGTTTGGTTAAAATCTTAAAAACTTCCCAACCTCCAGTAAACCCTTCTAACTCAAGAACTCCATGCACCATGTGTACATGAAAATAAAGTTTTGAATCTTGACTCTCAGGAGCAGCAGGTGATGTTGACTGTGATTTATTTATCTGCAGCAAGTTTAAAGTCTCTGCAACAGAAAGCAGCAGTTTCCTGGAAGAAGGGACGACTGAAAATGCTCAGCAGGAAAAACACATTTTTTGCAGTTAATGAGCTAAAAAGGACAAAATAACCAGTGTGGTCCTTCAAACAGCCTCTCTCCTCCACATAAAGACTCCCCATTACACACACTGGGCCGTAAAACGTTTCTGCAGAAGAAGAAACGTTCAGAAATCAGAGCTGGTGCCGTTTTTACCTTTGGAGGCAAAGCTGGCCAGCTCCGGTGTGGGCAGGATGTTTGGATCTGTGAGAGTGAAGCAGAAGCTTTTAATCATCACACTGCAGCATCGCTGAGTTTTATTCAGTTTGTGTGTCAGAGCAGGTCGATAAAAACAGTTCAAAACCACATCGCTCACTGAGTTCACACACGCATGAATGAACAACAGTAACTTTAAAGATTAACGGCTCCCGTCTCAGTAAACTGCACATCAGCAGGAGCTTCAGCATTAAAACTCACCCAGTGTGTTTAAATACATTTTAAAGTGTGTGAGGATTTTAACTCTGAAACTGAAAGAATCTGTGACAAAGTTTTGTGACATTTGAGGTTTGCGTTGTTTGGTGCGGTGAGCAGGAAGTGGACTTTTAGACTTTCAGTGTCTCATGGTGGTAATAATCACTTCATACTGTAACTCAGTACTGATGAGTATTTTCACTCCTGAGAAAACGAACAGAACTGTTTTTCTGATGTGCAGCTGTCTTGTTGGTTTCTATTTTATTTGGCTTCCTTCATGTAAAATGTCCCAGATGTTGTAAAAGAGTTCATTCAGTACAAAGAGACAAAATCTGAAAGTTATAAGAAGAAAAGACGAGACACTGTTAATACGACATCAGTGTGTTCACATCACGTCCACAGACGTTCAGGTGTCAGGTGATCTGCTGTGCAATCAGGACTTACTATGTCGGCCACATGTCTGGAAACATTCATGTTCCGTGTTAAAGCGGTTGGCGTTACCGCCGCAACCGCCATACCAGAAGGGAGTGCATGCACCGATGAGTTTTTCAAAGTACCATGCTTGGACATAGTCGGCACACTGGATACCAGAATCAGCCTGCAGCTGACACTGGGCTGAAAGCAGAACACACACATTTACTACAAACACTAAAAACACACCTCCAGGACAGCGGCTCTGAGAGTTCATCTGAACTTTAACATCACATCTTAAAATAAAAGTACTTTAATTTAAGAGTGCTGAGGTTAAGAGCCGCTGTGAGGAGAACTCATGCAGACTGATGAAGATGAAGTTTGCTGTAACACAGACGGTGTTAATAAAGATAAAACAGGTAGAGACAGACACATAAAACATGCATCCTACAGGAGCAAAACTAAAACCTAACCTAACCTTTCTCTTCTTGACCCACCAGTGAAATTTAGATCTTTGTCCCCCTATAACCTCGTTTCACCAGCTTATCTCTATTATAATTAATGTTAAATGTTAAATATTTATACTGGGAGATATATTTAGAATAATACAGTATGTTGATAATAACAGCATTTTGATCTTATGGTGTTAATGCATTCAAATATAAGGTTTTGTATATTAGAATTAGATTAATTGTACCATGTCACAGGAAGTTAATATACAGCCTAAAAATAATTCAGCATCAAATCTACAGATTTTAGTGAAGGTTTTAGCGCAGAATTTATGTTCTGGCTCATTTAATCTGCTGCGTTTACTGATCGCAGAGCGCTGATAAAGTGTGTTTGTTTGACTCAGGGAGGAAAATATTATTTGTTGAGTTCATCAGAACAGATTATTTGTTGAGAGTGTCACCAGCTCTCGTACACACAGTTAACGACTGTGTGTGTGTGTGCTACCGTTGAAGTTAGCTCCAGAAACGACTCTCTGGCCGTCTCCTCTGGTCAGAGTCTCGATGATGTCCAGCTGGCTGGTCTGAGTCTGTCCTCCCATCTGCTCCTCAAACCTCTCCTCCTCCTCCTCCTCCTGCTCCTCCTTTCCAAACGTCTCTGCCTCCACCACCGCCTGCCCCTGCCCCTGCCTGGACACACAGCAGCAAAAACTCACTGATCCACAGTCGCTTTCTGTCATATTCATTCCCTTTACAGCTCAGTCTGATGCTGCACTTTTATCTCCTCCTTATACGAACTCGAGGGCTGCAGCTAAAGTCAAATCCACGAACCGTCTGCACATAAAATGTTAGAAAACTCACCCCAGAGCCACAACAGAGACACCCTCAAACCCAAAGATATTTACTTTATTGTCACAGACCGCTAAGAAAACTGGAAAACAACCATATTTTAAAAGCAGTTAATGTAAGTAATGTTTTGATCAACTAAGGAATTCATTATCTGTTTCTGCTCTGCAGCTCAATCTGTATTTAACACAAGTATCTCTGCTCTCTGCTCTGTTACCTGTCGAATGTCAGCTGCTCACACGCCTGTTTCATGGATGGAGGAGGATACGAGTTCATGCCCTCTGAAATAAACACATTCATGCAGAGATTAAACTGAAAATTCAGATTTTACTGCGGGAAAAATGTGAAGTATGAAAAGTTAAAGTACTGATCAGGTGTAAAAATAGGTTTGATTGTTGTATGATGGGATTATTATTATTACAGTGTAAGTAGTATTTTAATGTTTAATGTCATTCAGAACAAATGATGGTGATTTTTAGGCTGAGTGTTTATTTAGTAAGAAAACTTTTCTCAACAGTTAAGTAACAATCAACTATGGCTGTCAAAGAAACGTGGAGCAGAAAGTTTATTTCCTCTGAACAGAAGGAAGTGAGTAAATGTTCTTTTTCACCTCTGAGTGAATTTGACCTGTGCAGACAAACTCTTACTGTTGAGAGCGGAGAGGAAGACTCTGAAGAAGCGCTGGGCGTAGTCCTGCTCCTCGGCCTTCAGTCGGTCCACGTGGATCAGGTGCTGCTGGACGGGCAGACTGGCCAGCTGTTCCACCTGCGTCCGGCTGTAGCGGTCACCAACGGTCATCACAAACAGCGCCACCCCCTCACACTTGGCCTTCTGGGAGATGTACTGCAGCTTGGCTCGGTCCTCTGAGGCCGTCTGGGTGCCGACCACAGCCAACACTGCCCTACTCCTGCGGGGCTGTGTGGCCTTCAGGAGCACCTCCCTCAGGACGAACTCCAGCGTGTGTCCCAGCGCCGAGGAGCCGCCCTGCTGCTGCATGTTCTGGATCAGGTGCCTCCTCATCAGGTCGTGGTTCTGGAGGCTTTGCAGGCCAAACTCCTGCTTGACGGCCCGAGTGCCGCTCTGCTGGACTACGGCCACCCGGGCTTTGCTGTCGGCCATGCGGGGCTGCGGGCTCACGGCCAGCTGCTCCACCACAGAACCCAACAGCTGCTGGACGCCGGCGTACTCGTCAGCCTGCACCTCCCTGGAGCTGTCCAACACCATGACCAGGTCCAGGTCCACCTCCTGAGGCTGCACCGGTTGCTGGATGAAGGCGCACTGCTCCGAACGTTTGCAGGGATCTGAAGAAACCACAAACAGTTCTGATCCAGAAACCTGCAACACGTCAGCTGTAAACCTGCAGGTCATTTTAATCAGGGAGGTTTCATTTTGTACAAACAATAACTCGTGCAGCATGATCACATTTAAGTTCTGCACTCAGAGGATTTAATTAGAGTAAATAAATCCAGCAATCTTTGGCCAGAACAATGTTCAAACATGCTAAAGGAGGAATTTGGAGATATGTGATAAACATTAATGTGAGCCTCGCGGCTTACCGTAGCAGATTGCACAGTTTTTGATCTTCATCAGGTCAGCGGCCGGGTCCCTCCCCAGCACCGTGAAGATGGAGCGCCTTGTGTCGTCGATCTGAAAGGAATAATCACGTCTCTGAGAACAGTGATGGCACGGAGCCACGAGATAAAGAAACAATACAAACACTCCCCATTAATCTTTCTGAAACAATGATGACGTCGCTGACAGCTTCAGGATCGTTTCCAGGCACAGCTGCACTTTCTTACTGCTGGAGTCAAATTTCTGGCGGCGGGCGGTGCATGTAATCGTAACCAAAAAGGGAGACGAGGAGCAAAGGGAGCTGGAATGAAGTCATGTGTTTCAGAGCCAAATAAGAAAACCGTCGTTGGCGAGCAGCTTAGATGTTCAGTGTGGAGGCCGAGGCCGTCCAGCTGACTGAGTAAGCAAACACTTGGACTGTTTGTAGTGCTGAAGCATTAATGGTAATCCGTTCTTTGTCTGTTTGTCAGAGTCCTGATGAGGCCTGAAGAGCTGTGTTTAGTTTTACTGCCATCACACAGAGCTGCATTGCTCTAATCACACCTTAAACTGCCCATCCAGATGTTCCCCTGATGATCAGAGCAGCAGCTCAATAACCTTTAGTAAGCGAAGAGTTTGTTTGTTTGCTGTGCTATAAAGGCAAGAAATCTGTCTGTCTGTCTGACCTTTATTATCTCAACAACTGTTCACTTGATCGACTTTACACTTGATGGATTTGCTGTTGAGGACCTGATGAAAGTGTCGATGTGTGAAGTTGTTTGAATGAGCGGTTTCTGAGAGAAACTTTAAATGATCACTTTAAGTATACACATATATGAGTTTACACGACAGAGAAAAAAAGATAGTTCAAACAACAGGGGGGGCACTAGACGAATCAAAATGATTGAAAGACAGGAGGAGAGTTTATCGAAGATTTATAATACGAGACAGGATTTATCACTCTCAAGAGTCAAGTTGAGGTGAACTCAGTCCATCTGAGGGGCAAAGACTGAAGACTTTGGATTTATGTTCTAACTGTTTCAAATGATTTCTTGGAGGCACCGTGGAGGGAAGTTTATGATGTTTTATGAACCATAAGAGCCTCTAGGAGCTGCTGTTGGGAAGAAATATTTAGATGAGTCTGAGTAACATCCTGCTGCAGGTCCATCACTCAGTTTGAAGTGACGTTTTCTGAACAAAGAAAAATGGTTCCCTCTTAAAGACATCAGACGTACCTCCATCGCTCGACCAACAGCGGGAGTGTTCTTCAGAGAGATGACCGCTGGGATGATGTTGAAGCCTCGGTACTCCATCATGGCGGTGACGATGTCATTAACATCCTGCGTAGGCCCGCTAGAGAAGAAGACGGCCACCTTCCTCATCATCAGTCCCGCTCGGACGTGTTTGAAGACGTTCTGGCCCACAAAGCGCATAGCGGCCCCCAGATGGCGCCGGTTGGACGTCCTCTCCAGGGCGATGTTCTTCACGGCCTCCACTAGCTGTGATTTGCGTCGGTAGTCCTGGAAGCGGATCAGGTACCTGGTGTAGGCGCTGTAACCCACCACGGCCACACGGGCACCCGTCGGACAGTTGCTCTCAGCGATGGCGATGTCGTCCAGCAGGGAGAGGAGGGCGGAGCGCTGCCTCTCGAAGTCTGTCGGGGTCACGTCGTCCGACATGTCCAGGCCGAACACCAGCTCGGTGGGGTAAGCTGGACACGCTGAGCGACCTGTACACCAATGAAGAAGATGAAGAACATGTTGAGGTTTGTTCCACCAGACTTGGTCTTTCTCAAAGCAGCTTCACCTCTTTCCATCAAATACTGAACATGAACACCAGAAGGACAACAGAACGACTGAAACTTTTGTCCCACAAATGTTCAGATGTCTCAAAGAGGTCGATCTTAAATTAAAGGCCTTAAATCAGCACATGACTCTCTTTCATTCAGCCTTTATAGAAAACATATAAGTTTATTTTCACTCCAAAATGTAAAATTTAGTGGGCATTTTTCCTAAATAACCAAATTCTTATCATAAATGTTTGTTGTGTTAACGGACTCAGTGGCTCTAATAATCAGGAAACACAGCGCAGCCGAGGATGATGGGAGTGTTTGTAGTCCTGCAGGTAAAGTGTTGGGCACGTTAACATGTTGACCTGATGAAAAGTCAGAGGATCAATAAACTTCACATTGATCCAGACAGCTGTTGTGAAGATATTTCACTTTGAGATCCGACCTTTACTTAACCGCCAACGATGGTCCAACATCAACAAATGCTGATGCCAAAGAAAGTGAAGAGGCTGTGATGTGAGTGATGAGAGCTGCTGATGAGGGTCAGTACTGTACTCACCGTACCGCTCTGATTATTCAGATGGAGATACGTACCGATGGAACAAGCTGTGGAGGAAGGAAAACGATAATTCAGAGCTGCAGTGCAGTTACAGGAACGATGAATAAAATCAGTAGGTGAGAGATGCTTACCACAGTTTTCTCTGATGTAGGTGATGAGCTCACACTCCTGAGGACACAGAAAATCAAGAGTTCTTTATCTGATGTTTCCCTTCATGTTGGCAGGAGAAATTTATTTTAAGGTGGACTTACAGTCTTTTCGATGCCTCCAGGAGGACCTCTGGGTCCCTGGAAGAGAAAAAGAAGAAACGTTATTATTCTCCACTAATTAATCATATTGTGTGTTCACTTTTTAGAAATCCACCATCAGATCTTTAACAGCAGCAGGACTTAAGGTGGTATATTGAAATGAATGAAATACGTGAAGATGTGAAGGGTAAAGATGTTTGTGGAAGTGTCCTTGTTAATGTGATACATGAAAAGTTAAGCAGAAATGAACATTATTAACATTCAGTGAAAGCACTGATCATATAATCTATAAAAAGCCAGAGAATAGTGAAAATGCTCATCATACCTCCCCACAGCTCGATGTGACCCCAAATATTCTGTATTTTACCGTCATATATCACAAATAAAAGTATTAAATCCTTACAGCTGAGAGGCAGGAACCCTCAGAGGTTTGTCATGTTCACTTCAAAATGATTATTAGATTATCAAAGCTGGTGGTATTTGTATTAAGGTGGTATAAGGTGACTCCGACACTCACACACACCTCAGGATACACTCACATATTAAGAGTGTGTGTGTTTATATATCCTATCTTATCTTTTTTGACTTTGTGCATCACAGTTAAGGTCGTCTGCAGAGTTTAGGAGGTCTGGATTCATCGTGAAGGTGAGGATGATGATGGTGATGAGGATGATGAGGATGATGATGGTGATGAGGATGATGATGTTCCCACTCACCTTGTGTCCTGGATATCCCGGCTCTCCGGACACATGCCTAATTCTCCCGGCCTGCCCGAGTTTCCCTGAATCAGTCAGACCGCAAACAAAAGTCAGCGATGAATCAAAAAAGTTTAAAATTCAAAGTTTCGTCGTCACTCACCCTTCGGCCTCGGTTTCCTTTAGGTCCTGGGTATCCTTTGGGTCCCTGCAGGCCGTCCTCACCCTGAACACGACAATGAACCACAAACATCCAAACATGGTCACACACTTTACACATCCGATCAAAAAATAATAAAAACCTGTCGTCTCTCATATCAAACATAACATTATAAATTCAGCATGTCATTAAAAATTCATTGTGCTGTTTACAATCTACTGCAGCTCCTAAAAACCACCTAAATCATCTCCGTCATGAAGAGTCGCTCTGATCATCGTTGTTTTGTGCATCAGCCTGGCCTGGTTTCAATCCAATATTATAGTGATTGATCAAGTTTATCCTATATATCCATATATACACATCTCCAGCAGCTCATGAGGACGTGGAGTCGGCGTGTTTGGAGTCTAAACTGAAGTCAGAGCCAAAATCTTCCTAAGCATCCAGATTGATTTGGGTCATAAAGCCCTTTGTTTATCATGTGAGTGAGGCTGGATTTTATCTGTGTCAGTGGAGATGGATGGACTCACTGGTAGACCGGGGTAACCAGGGAAACCAGGATCTCCCTGCGAGTGAAGGAAAAGAGGAGCAAACATAAAAATGATAAAACAATCTGACGTTTCTCCGACTTCCCCAGAGTCAGATATCAGTTTCTAAAAGTGTTTGTCTGTTTATTAAATCGTTAAGGTCTCCTTTACCTTGGCACCTTTAGGTCCTGCACGTCCGTAACCGTCTTTGCCATCCTGACCCTGAGACAGGCAGACAGACAGACAGACAGACAGACAGACAGACAGACAGACAGAGACAGATAGACAGACAGACACACAGTCACTCACAAGGACAGTTTATATTTCACAGACAGACAGCAGAAGACAGAGGACGATCACCACAAGGACAGTTCACTGTTCAACCCAGCAGACGTTTCAGCTCCTTACCGGCATCCCTCTGGGCCCCCCTGGTCCTGGGACGCCTTTATCTCCAGGGTCTCCTGGTTGGCCCTTCAAACACATCGACAGTTTGTTTTTATTCCTTGCACGGTATCACAGGACGCTGCTATTTATGAAAAATCACAAACTCTAACAAGACACAAATAATGAATAATGAAGCTCCGTCCGTCTTCAGGTATCTCGTTTTGTCCGACCAATAAACAGATTTGCAAACATATAAAACAGAGAAAAAAAGCGAAGCCTCACATTGTAATAACACATTAAAGTTTATGTCCTGTGCTCACTGAAAAATGAATTTTTAAATCTTGCAGACAACTTAATATCTTGCACACACAAAATATCACACACCTTCCTCCTAACTATAACTGGATGATTTAGAAACTTAAGGAAACTTTTCTCAGTAAAGTTCTGCAGTTATAAAGATTTTTTTCAGACTGAATTTAAAAACACGTGTTTGCGTGTATTAAATGGTGACGTGTTTGCAGGATCATAGATGAAATAAAAACACTGTCACACACCTTTTGTCCGTTCCCTCCTAGGCGTCCGTCTAATCCCGGCCCCCCAGGTTGTCCCGGTCCACCCTGCAGGGAAACTCAGAGTCAGATCTGAAATCAGACAACTGATTTCTACCATCGTCTTCGAACGCATCACCAAGAAAATGGTTTGAAAACGTAAACATTTGTGGCTCGTCACTGATTATCTGCTGTTATCACTTCATCTCATCGATCAGAGACGAGGTCATCAATCAGAGACGAGGTCATCGATCAGCGAGGAGGTCACTGCAGTTTTTGATGTGTTCTCGTCTTTGTGTTTGTGCTCTTCACAAAAAATTTGTTTTATTTCACGTTAAAAGGAAAGAAAAGTGGAGGAGCTTCCAGAGAGCTGTACATAACTGTGATAAATCTGAACTGTTGCTTCGTCTCTGAACTGGACTTTTATTGGAGACAGTAGCTTCAGTTTATGAGCAGAAAATAGTGACGTTTTTTCAAACGTAAATCTTTAAAGCTGATTAAATACTGAACTGTCTGTTATGACTTCTTCTATTTAACTGTCGACTTAATGTGCATTTATATTTTATTACTCTCTTAACGGCAGATTAGTGTTTGAACTTTAATCTGAGCTCACCCTGAAAAAACTGAAAGAGCGTTTTCATTAATAAAATCCTTCATTCAGATCATAAATAACGCAGTTTGTGTACCAGAACTGAAACTAAAACCAACAACAGATCGTCAGAAATGATGAAACACAAACAGAAAACACAACAAGAAACACGTCTGTCTGTCTGTCCAACAACAACCACTGACTCACATTTTAAAGACCAGGAAAACATTATTATTATTATTAAAATTATTGGGGAGTTGGGCGAATACTCCAAATTCAGCCCTGCTGTTTCTGTTACTGACTAAAAGAGGCTGCGATTAACATTTTGAGGTGATACAGTCTAAAATAAACCTGAATATATTGTTGGAATAACAATTTTCATGAGAATGTAATTAGCAGTTTCCAAATGTGTGGCAAACACAATGCAAAATCATGAATAACTGATTTATAATGTGCTGTAATAATGCGTATTTAAAAAAAACACACTCAGCTCACATGGTACATTTAGTGAAAACTCTTCAGTGTTGTTTTTTTCTGCTGGACGTCCTCATGATTTTTACATCATTCGCCTGCATGTAAAGAGGAGGCTACAGGACTTTTAATGTGAAAAGACCTTTAGGAAATGGTGCAGACGAGACTCTGCTGATACTGAATTTATCAGGAGGACAGATGAACATGGAGGATGAGTTTCATTAACTGAGTTTAGTGTGAGATTAATAATAGAGACTAATAATAATTATAAACGTTTCTCAGGCTTCAGCACACATTTAACTTTTTCTACACTTTTTCTTGAGATGCAGACTAAAGTGAAGATTGCTGACAGAGATCAAATTTAATATCTGTAATTTATGAATGTAATTGTATGTGTATATATGTGAATGTAATTTATGTAACTTATGAACATCCATAATCTGTATCTCTCCTAACTGACATAATGACATGTAATATATTATTTACCCATATGTTTCTGAGAATACCTAATTTCTTTTACACAAGACTTTACACTGTTAGTCTGCCTGGCGACACTTTTTTATTTCCCCAATCAGTCTTTTGGAAAGAATCAGATTTTTTTGGCTGTGATTTGTGAATAAATGAAGACCAGGGCTCATAAATAAAGATAATCTGAGGGCGGGTCGCATCTATAAAACACACAGAGGAGACTAAAGGACTGAAATAACTTCAATCAGAACCTCTACAACAAATATTCTCCTCAACAATGTCTCTTTATTTTTGTTTTCAACCTGCTGTCCACCTCATGAGTCCGATCAGGAAATATATTCAGATTATTTTCAGTAAATTAAAACAGCTGAGAGTGAGCGCCGCTGACTTTTTGCCTCCTAACTGGAACCAGCTGAGTGACATCATCTGTCAGAGTCCTCAGGATTTGTGACACGCAGAGTGATTAAAGCGTCAAATATGACAACCGCAAAATTAAGAAAACTTCCAGCTCTCGTAAAGTGTCTTCGTGAAAATGATGAATGAATCTGTCGAGCGTTTATGAGCGAGAATCTGCTGAGAGACACTTTTAGGATTTACATTAACACCGTCCAAATATTTTTGGCCACATAGCTTACAGCAGGACTCAGCAAACAAAGCCAAAATAGGATGTTTCTGTCCCGCAGACTGAAACAGAGACGCTGCTCCATTTCAGGAGGCAAGAAATGTGCAGAAAAGTGCATCAATATTTAGTAAAACTTTCAGATGGAGGTCTGTCTGCCTGCATACTTTATCATATGTGAGATTTTCAGCTCTGAGACGATGTGTGTGTCTGTAAATATTTATCTGAAGGATCCAGGTGCACAAACGAAGCTGCACAAACAGAAAATTCAGAAATACGTGAATATCGTGGTTTAAAAGAGGCAGAAGTTGTCATATGCTGCTATATTCATGTTCTCACTCAAAGTGAGAATATACATTTTAATAAATCCATCAACATTTTTGACATTCCTGACTAAGTTTAACACGGTGAGACCATCAGCTGATCTGAGGTCAGCTGAGTTTCTGTGTTGTTGGTGAGCAGGAGGACGTGTTGACGTGATGCACTGACCTGAGGTCCTGGAAGGCCAGGGATTCCTCTGGGTCCAGGTTGACCTCTGACCCCTCTGGCACCCTGCAGAGACGACACGGACTTTAAAAAACGTCTCCTGTGTGAGGACGGTTTTATCCTCCTGCCTCCCGTCTCAGAAAAGTCGAGCTGACCTAAACCGTCCACTCACCTGCGGACCTGAAGCACCTGGGCTGCCTGGGAGTCCTGGATCACCTGGCTGTCCAGGTGCACCCTGCAGGAGAACACACACACACACACACACACAGGTCAGGTCAGGTGTAGCAGAAGTGTTTACTGGTGTGTAAACCTGCCTGTGTGTGTTGGAGCTGATCTCCTACCTTCTCACCGAGCGAGCCTCTTCTCCCATCTGGACCCTGAACAGCACAAAGACAGTGGAGCAGATCTTTCATCAGTCTCCATGTTGTTATTAACAGATTATTACCTCATCACCTGTAACCACACCCAGCAGTGATGTCACAGGGTGCTAAAGTACACCTGTACATTACTGCAGCGAGGAGTGTGGGAGGTTAAAGACACGACACACACGTCAAACATTCATTTTACTCTTTGTTCATGTGTGTGTAAAAAACATTTTATATTTTAAAAATCAAACTCACATATTTGGTTTTCATTTTCTACTTTAACAAATGAAACGCTGTCTTTGAGTTTGCAGAGGAAGCTGCTAAAAGTTCAGCACTGAAGAATGAACGTCCTCATTAGTTAATCAGTTAGTTAGCAGCCTTCTTTCCCACAAAGTCAAAATCTGCCAACTAAACATTTTAGTTTATTAAAACATTGTTAATATTCAAATGAATTCAAATTAAAGCATTTACATCCTTTATTAAAAAAACATGCACTCTTCCTGCTGTTAAAGCATCTTTCAGACACTTCCTAGATAAAAAGTCTCACCGGGTTTCCGATGATTCCGCTCTCACCTGGCCGCCCGTCCTGTCCATGTTCTCCCTGCAGGTTAAACACACCAAAGTGGTGACAGATCAGATTCAAATGAAATCCTTTGTTAAACTGAGACAATCCAGAAAAAGGTTTGTTAAAGTCTTGTTTGTCTTGTTTGTTAAATGTGAACTGATTCACATTTATCATCCTCAGCCGTCTGTCTCTTCGCCTGATAAACCCTCCAGCTCTGTCGCTGCCTGTCGTTGGTGTTTCTTACCGGTACACCGGGGTTCCCGGAGTCTCCTTTGGCTCCTGGTGTGGTGTTATCAGTGCCTGGTTCACCCTGTCAGACAGAAAACACAAACGTCCGTCAGTCAGATAAACTCTTCACGGAGCGTCCAGCTGCCCAGCACAGAGCTGATATTCGAATTCCCAGCAGAGAAAACATTTATAATGACCTGCTGTGACTTTTTACTGCAGAGGAAAGATGCTGGATGAGCCACATGAAGATCTTTTGGTTTAAACTTTGGCAACGAACTTTGTGTTTTGTTTGTAAAAATGATCAGAGAGGAACTGATCTGTTTCGGCTGAAAGCTGCAGGACGCTCCTCTCCGTCACACCAGCTGCTGTTAGTGAACATTTGATCCTGGATTTGTCCCTGTATGGTTTCAAACCAACGAGCCTTAATAGGACACACTCGCTCTTTTTCTTCCAAAGACACGTGAAGACTCGTCCTGTTTACTAAAGAGGTTAGACAGATTCAGATTGAGGCTCATTTCTCGAGAGCACAGGAGTTTCTCTGATGTGGAGAAAGCAGTGACCATGTTTTATTAAATCATATAGAAACTCCTCTTGGGATGAGCAAAATCCAGCTTTGTTAAAGGAAAAATATGATGAGATACAGACTCTATCGACCATTGATGCACCAAAACCATCACATGGATTCATCTAAAATCATCTAAAATCAAGTCATCAACAAACCAGCGTTGAACTAATCTCTGCATGTTTGCTTGACATGTCCTCTAAATGTGCTGTTTTAAATGAACTGGTCTGATTTTCAGGCCTCGAATCACCTCGAAAACAAGCTCCATTAAATCATTTTGTTTCTTAAACCTGCAGCCACACTTAAACATTTTAAACATTATCCAGAGTGACTTTGGTCATTTCTTTCAGCGCAGTATTTAGAAAAGTTGGAGCAGTGAGAATAAAATGTACTCTGATGATGAATGAAATGAATTATCAGTCAGCTGAAAGGTCAGAAATACAAATGTAATTCTGAGCTCGGCAGAGATTTGTGCTTCTTTAAGGGATTTAAAATTTTGACGTTCAGGGATTTGCTTTGACGGGTGTGATCAGTGTTTCCTTCCTGTTCTTTTCAGATGACAATAAATCTCAAATCTCAAACCACAAATCCCAAAATGTTTCAGGAATGAAAAACTGGAGTCTTTAACAGGATACAATGTAAAATCATTATCCACATGTTGCTTAAAGATATCTAAGATGAGATGATAAGATAGATTTGTAACAAAAAATTACGTATAATACATAAAAAATCTGTCTGATTATTTCACATTTCATCATTTAAAGTGATAAAGAGAGAAAACATTGAGACTCACCGGATCTCCTCTTAGTCCTTGATCTCCTTTCAGCCCTGCCTCCCCTCTGATACCTGGGATACCCTGAGGACGACAATTCAACCTGTCAATCAACCTGCCGGGGGTGAAAAGGTCAGAGGTCAGAGGTCAACACCTCCGAGCTTCACTCCATCGTCATCACATGACGGCCACGCCTGATCGCTGTGACGGCTGAAGAGGAATTTACTGAAAAACTCTTCAAACACTGAACAAACTCTGAAACACACCAATTAAAAATAAAACAACATGAAAATGAACAAATGTGATTACTGATAATAAAAAATATACTTATTTCATGAAATCTGCACTGTAAATATAAATAAGTACATATAACAGAATAAAATGCAAACAGCAGTATAATAAGTGTATATTGTACCAATAATAACACAAAGTATTATTAGTCAAACTACATACTTAAATATTCAGTTAATTTATCATGGACATTATAGAGTTAATTCTTATACAAATACACCTAAATTATACATAGAAATTCAAATATATGTATATATATATATATATATATATATACACACACACACACATTTATACAAATATAAAACATACGTAGATGCATCAATAGTGATATTAATAATAATACACGTTATATAAAAATGTTTAATCTTAAATTAAACGTGATTGTTCATTCAAAATAAAACACACTAACATGCTAATAAAGTTTTGTTATTAACAGTTTATGTACTTTAACATGTTTTAATGTGTTTATCCTGCTAACTCTGACTTTGACTTTAAATTTAGTTTGTTTAAATGTGTGCAGAGCTTTTTATGCTCATGCACCTGAAGGAAACTGTTAAAGGTTTCCTGGTTTAATTAATCCAAACACAGACGATGATCGGGTTTTAGTTACCGGGTTTCCTGAGTGTCCTCTCTCTCCTCGACCTCCATCTTTTCCCGTCACTCCCTGCGAACACAGAAAGAAGCAGCTCAGCACAGACGGCCTGAAAATCCTTCCATCGGCTCGTTTCCTGAATACACCCGCTCATTTCCTCCAGGATGAAAACACAAACACAGATCGGCTGTATCTCGCCTCATCTGATCTTATTAGTTAGTTTGACTCTAAAGCAGGGCGCCTCCTAAAGATCAGTCCGTCCAGGCTGTGAAGGATCAGCTGAAGTGAACACTGAACTCTGAACATTAAACACTTTAAATATCTTTATTTTGTTTGCTCTCCAACTCTAAAGGTCTAATCAGCTTTTGTTGATGACGTCTATCTGACACACTGAACAGCTGCAGCTCCTCGTTCACAGATACAGAGATTCAAAAGTTCAAGATTCAAGATTTTATTATTATCATGTGGTTAATATTTGATTTAATATTATCAATCACAGTCTCTGTCTCCCTTAAACAATGCTCAAAAGTGCAAAAAAATAGATATAGAACTAAAATAAATAATAAACTTCAAGTAAATAAAATAAAATATAGACCTAAAAATATAAAAAATAAATGTAATATACAGTAGAATATGGAAATACTGTTGAATTTAATAAGGTGCAGAATATTGAAATAGTGTAATTAAGTTTAATAGTCTTATGAAGTGAAATAAATTCTTAAACTGATGGGAGGAGAATAGCTGCTGATATTAGCTAAAACAAAAAGACTGAGGAGAGATAAAAAGATTTGATAAGACATCTGTTAGCTTGCGTCTGCAGTTTATCGCGGACGTACAGAAAACCAACACTGGATTATTGTGACTAAAAAACAGGAAGGAAACTAAAAAACAGGAAGATCTCAAACACCTTCTGAGGAGTGTTTCTTTTTTCTGTGATTTCTCAGTGTTCAGAGAAGCAGGATGATTTTCTCTTTTCACAGATAAACATGTGGAGCTGCTGAAGTTTCGTACCTGTTCTCCGTTGACGCCGTCCAGTCCGTCGTCTCCGTCGTCGCCCTGCAACATTGGCAGAGAATCGAGTGTCACCTCAGTTTTCTTTTTCTTTCTCTCAGATCTGATGTTTGTCCGCACATTCCTCAGTACATGCAGCACGTCACGTGACCTTTAACTGACTTTTTACATTCCTGCAGCCACTCACCCTGTTTCCTCGAAGGCCTCGGAAGCCCTGCAGACACAAATGTTAAGAGTTAGACACACTTCATCAACGTATTGGAAAACAGTCGAACAATATGCATACTTATTAATTAGTAATATAATAAGAGGAGCTCAGTGGGATCCAGCAGTGTTGTACCTTCGGTCCTCTGATCCCAGAACAACCCTGGACACCCTGAGGTCCACTCGGTCCAGGACGCCCTCGCTCGCCCTGCAACATACAAACAAAGTGAGAAAAGATGCAGCGGGGGGTCTGAAATCAGCACTGTGAGAAAACACTGGTTCATTTTCAATCCGAGGGAGTTTTTAAGCTTCGTCAGCTGGACGGTAACGGTCGGGCCGGGATCAGACCGACACATCTGTCAGGGTTTGTATAAACATTTATGTTTCTCAGAGTATAGTGTCATTAATCGGTAATATTATTCATCATTAGTCATTGATACCACAGACTGCGGTGACTCTGACTCTTCCTCCACAGTGAGGTTGGTATTTGTGGTTTTGAGTGAAACGACAGGATGCTTACACACTAAAATATAAAACCGTGTGAACGAGAAGAACACTTCAGTAAATAAGTAAATGACGTAAACTTCAGAGTATCTAAATAGTTAATTCATCCCTCAGTTATCTCGTTGATTAACTGTTTGGAGTTCAGGGGTTTGTACTCTGTTTACAGCGTTGGCCTTCACTAACGGTGATTTGTGACGGTCGCTGCGCTCTGTTGGATGAACTTCCTTATTTAGTCGTGTTAAATGTCTGACACAGAGAAGCAGGGTGTCCTCACTGAAGCTGCTCCTGAGGAACATCTGCAGTCTGTGTCTGAGAAATGTCTTAAATAATTTATTTAGTCTTCAAAATGATTTTCAATAAGTTCCTGTTGGACTACTTAATCAAAAGTAAAAATAAAAGAATAAATGAGAAAATGTTTAAACTGAATAAAGAAGCACTCACAGCGACGCCCTCCTCTCCCGGGAATCCTGGGAAACCTTTCTGTCCAGACACCCCCTGTTTAGGAAACACACACAGGTGCAGTCAGAAAAGTAAAGAAGCAGCTTCGTACATGTGAATGTTGAGGATTTGCTTCATGTATGAAATATTTCTAACCTACTCTTGTTTAATTAACATTTTTCCTTCTTCTGGTCTTTCTCCTAATAATTTCCATTGTACTGTCTGCAACCTTTGAATTAATCTTATTGTGGACCTTGAGGCCACCAGCTAAATGATTATCAGCCGATTCATAAGTAAACCACAAAAAAGATCAAATTCTGTACATTTGCACAGAAATATGAACTAAACATGCGATGAGAGAGCAGCGCTCAAACTCTGCAAATCCTGCACAAATCCTGTACAGATCAAGTACAAACTGGAGATAGTTGTGCTTGTTTCAGAGCCTCTGAGTTGTTGCAGCTCCACCAAATAAACACCTCCTCTCCAAACTAAAAACTGAATACGTGTATCAGGACTTTTTTTGTAGAGTTTTTCTTCTTTCTTCTTTTTCCACCCCTCAGACTCAGATTCAGACCTCGAGGTTGGGAACCACTGGACTAAACCAGCTAACTGTATATAAAGTATTTCAAACTAATACATAACTACCTAACCCTAACCCACTACATGAAGACGAGAATACTTCTGTACTTTTATTACTGACTACTTTGACTATATGGATGTGCAAATACTTGTTCTTCATTAGAACTATGAATGCAGGAGTTTTACTTGTAAAGAAGTACTTTTATATTGTCATTGACCTTTCAAAGTGACGTTCGTCCTTTTCTTCTGTGAAATGTCAAAAGTTGAACTGGGCCACGTTGTTTTCTGTATAAAATCACTGCAAAGCGTCTGCTTGTTCTCAACCCAGACCAGCCTCATTATTACTTCCCCAAATGTCCTTGACATCATGTTTAAGGCTTAAAGTTGTGTGTATTCCTGTCACCTTCGACCCCGGCGGTCCCCGAGAGCCACGGACACCTTCATGTCCCGAACACTTGCACATGACGTTGCAGCACTCCCTGTCTGACACCGTGTCCTGCAGAGAGACAGAGAGAGGAGACAACAGTTAACATTAAAGTACGTTTCCTGATTTGTCTGGATCTTAATCATAAAAACAGATTTAATGGGGAATCAGAAACTTTTGTATTGTTGGGTTTTACATCAGGTTCGATATTTGTTTCTTTTATATATTCAGTTTTCTTACACGTATGAGCACTAAAAAAAGGAGAAAGATGTTACTGAAACTGGGACAAGGACTTCACTAAACCCTAAAAATGTTCCTGATTCTTTTTTTTTCTTTGCCAAGCGTTATTCCTTAACATGGTGAGCAATTTGCATATTTTCTTCAACCAACACTTCCCCGAAGCATTTTTCTAGTTTCCATTCCTACAGACAGACATGCCAGGACAGGAAAACTTTTTTGAACAAACGAGTTCCTGCAAACTCTACATAGTTTCAACGTCTCAACGTTCAGCTGTGATCAACTGCAAAAAGTGATGAATGAATGAAGTCCAGCACACTGAGGAAAGTTTGCAGTGTATCCACATTACCTGGATAACAGCGAAGGTTCCTTTAACGTATGAAAAACAAATACGGACACATTGCATGACAGACTGCCTCCAATATACTCACCTGGATAAGCATAGTAACTGACAAACATCCCATCCCACTGAAAATCATTAAATGAAATGCTTGCTAGCTGGCTGACAGGTATTAGTGATGCATTTACATTTGGGAAATCCTGTTGTTAGTTGTCCTGTTCAGAGTCAGACGGGGAGTCAGATGTTTCATCTGTGTGTGTCCACTACAAAAATGGGTCCTGCACCTGTTTAGCCTAGCTTAGCACAAAAACTGTAAGTAAGGGGAAACTGCTAGCATAGTTTTTTTCTGGAAGTTTAGTAGATCCAGCTGGTGTAGCAGTAAAAAACACTTTGCAATACATTTTTACATCATTTCATTGCAGCTAGTTTGAATGAAGAGGCCATTTTACCTCCAGTTAAATGACTTACAATCTGTTTGAGGATAGTGCTGCCAACGCTCGGCATGCCGATGCTGAGAGGAAGCTTGTAGCCAAATCCTCGGCCAAACTCCACCATCTGCAGCTGGGCAGGGTCACGAGCTCCCTCCAGAGCCACAGTCAGCAGAGCGCTGACCCCTGCACAAGAAACACAACATTTATGTGTCATTTCTCTGTAAAAGGCTGTTGTAGCTGCTACCATAAGGTACTCCAAACAGAAATGTTAGATTTACATAATCTACTTAAAAAATAGTTATGTAAATATGAAAAGCAGAAATGCAAACAGAGGTTGTGTTCTCTACACAACACCCAGACTTACCAGATTTTCTCAGCAGCTCTGATTCATACTCCAGTTTCATTACATCTTCATCAAGTCCATCTGAGAAGATCACCAGCACCTGATGGGGAAAGTTGTTAACATCTGAGACTGCCTTTATTGATGAGGAAACCACATTTCATCAACTTATTCTGACAGGTCTGTAGATTATTCCCACCATACAGTGTCAAAATGCCAAATTGATCACTCAGTCGTGGAGAATAGAACGTCATCAACATACATTTTATCAGGAATAAATTAATTTACTGGCTTATTAAAACTTGTAATGTCCATACTGACCAGCGTAACGTCTTTTTTCAACAAACTGATGTTGTAAACAGCAATGACATGACGGAGCGGTGTCTGTGCATGTAAGACTTTGAACTACATCTCAGACTCACCTTCACGCCAGCTCTGGATTCTGCACTGAACTTCTGCTGAAAAGATTTCAGCAGGGCGGTGTTGAAGTAAGTGGGCTCTGCCAAATTCGAGGTCATGACTTTTCTCACCACATCTTCACTGTAACCCTCAAAGTTGAAGTCGTACAGGGTACGTCCATCGCGGCTCACCACTCGGAAACCAATATTGGTTTTGATGGGTGCAGGTCCGATGCAGCACAGGCCTTGTACTGAGGAAACGTAATGGACGATCTCTGGCAGGAAGGTCTGGAGCTTGGTGTGGCCGCTGATCAGCATCTCACGTGGAGCTCCAGTTCTTCGAGAAATATCAAATCCCATGGCGATGTCTATGCTGCAGTCTGTAGCAAAGGAAACATGTTTTCACATTTAGCCACCATCAAGACAGACAAAAATGGTGGAAGAACCTATAATGAGTTAAAGTCAAACCTTTCGACTCACCAGAAGGATCTTTGGGGGGTTTGGATGTGCAGATTGTGTCAATCACCTTTTGCTTAATCTTTTCCAGGCTGCCAAAGTTCTGCACTGTAAACAGCCTCTCTGGTGTACCAGTGATCTGAAGGAGCTCCAGATCATGGACATTTCCAATGCCGATGGCAAACACCTCGATCCCCAGACCCCTGAGATGGTCGGCTGCATCCTCCACATCATCCTGTGATTCACCATCTGTGATGAGGACAAGGTTCTGGGAAATGCCAGCAGATCTACGGCTGCCCCGTGATGCCTCAAAATACTCCCTGATAGAATGGAGGGCCAGTCCGATGTTGGTGCCTCCACCAAGCTGCTTCATATCCAAGATGTGCTTGTTTATGGCTTGTTCGGTGTAGAACTGGTTGAGGTAAAACTGGTGCTCAAAAGTGCTGGCGAACTGGGCAACACCTACATGCACTAAAACTTCACTGACTTTGAAACTGGCCACTAATTCTGTTGTGAACTTCTTCATGGTGATGTAGTCTCTTGGGTCGATGCTGCCAGATTGATCAATTAGGAAGACCAGGTCAGCCTTCTGTTTCTCACAAACTGCAAAAGCCAAGAGAGAAAATGTATCCACATTACTCATAAATAACACACACACTTTATTTTAAGTAATTCTTGTCATTTTGAATCCCATCTAAATTCATCACTTGATTAAATAATACACTCACATTTAGGACCAAAATTTCCAACTGATAAAGTCAAATGTGAGTAGCATTATTGTTAACTTTAACTTTGAACTGTTTCAAAGTGATTTTTGCATTGCTAGAATGAGTCACATGATGCTGTTGGGTTTTCCAAATTTAAAGTTTTTGATTTCATTAAGCGCCATAAATTAAATTACAAATATCAATATGGCCAGATACTTCCAGGTTTATGTCGAAAAAAAACACGTATTTTGTGGCTGGGGTGACTGACTGTTGTACTAAATCTTCAAATGAAAACATCTGAGTTCAGATGTGGGCTAGCTTTTTTTGATGCTATCGTTGTATATTCCTGGTCAATATTTAAAACAACTGTTTACATAGAACACTTTTGTCTCTTACCTGGCTTGGTGGTATTACAGAGGACATGAGTGATGTTCTTGTACAGAGTTTCCAGGGCATTAAAATTATCCACATAGAAAACTCTGGATGGGTCGTGACCAGCCATTATCTCCAGCTGTGTCTTGTTGGCTCCTTCAACACCAATACTGAAGACACTGATCCCATTGTCCCGAAGTGCCACAGATGATGTGCATTCAGACCGTTACGGTCGGTAGCATCACCATCTGTGATAACAACGAGAATCTGTGGCACCTGGAGAGCTGCCCGACCACCATGTGCTTCGTTAAAGAACTCCAAAGAATATGTTAAAGCCCTGCCAGTGTAGGTGTCGCCATATGGGGACTTCAGATCCGATATTGCTTTAATAACCTCTCGCTTGGAATAATACTGGTTCAGAGAGAAAACAGATTTGGGGTTGGTGGAATAGAGAATGACCCCAAAGCGAGTGAGGTCCTTGCCAACTGTGGTTTGGTTCACCATTGATTCCATAAACTTCTGCATGCTTCTAAACTTGGGTAGGGTTATGCTTGTGGAGCCATCCACCAGAAAAATAATGTCAGCTTTCTCTGTCTTCTTACACTCTGGTTGGAAATAAAATTAAAAAAAAAACAAACAAAGAGAAAATGGGGTCAGAGAGTAGCAATAAAATTAAGGGACCAATCAGAACTGTATTACATTATAATGATTTACAGGATCAGTCTTTCTGGCTAACAAACTACTAATGAATGCATCCAAGAGCCTATGCTACACATGAAAATCTACATTTCCCACTAACCCTAGGTTATGGAATAATATTCTACAGCAATACTCTGATGTCATAACCTAAATTGAAGTGCAAGTTAGGACCCTGAAGACAGATTCACCAATGCAGTTCTTCAAGGGGTTTTTGATTAGTAAAATTAAGTAGTAAGTAGTAAAAGAGAGGAAATCCGTGGCTTACAACCTGCTATTCTTTTTAACTAAAGTGATTCGATGTTTTGGGAAGGCCCCAGTCTGATTTTACCTCTATCTGGATCACAGAGCTCCAAGGCCACCCGGCTCTCCAAGTCCTTCAGAGCATCAAAGTCCCTCTCAGCATACATCCTGTCTGATGACCCACTGATCTCCAACAGCTGGGTGGTGTTGGCGTCCACCACTCCAATGGCGTAGACCACCACTCCCTTGGCCCGCAGGGCGGCAGCAGGGCCGCTGACCTCGTCTTGGGCCTCACCGTCTGTTATCACTACCAGCCTCTGCCTCATGTCAGGACGTCCTCCTCTGGCTGCATCAAAATACTGCGACACTTGTTTGATGGCTTCACCCGTGTGCGTGCCTCCACCAATCTGCTGCATATCATTGATGGCATTCGACATTTCTTCTTTGGTATAGAAGTGGTTAAGAGGGAACTCTAGTTGTTGCTCAGTGCTAAATTGCATGACTCCAACATGCACCTCATTCTGCCCGATGACTGACTTGGTAATGACAGATTTCATGAAGTCTTTCATTTTCTCGTAGTCTTGGGGATAGATGCTGCCAGAGCTGTCGATCAAAAAAATGAGGTCGCCAGGTATGTCTTTGCAAACTGTGGACACAGTAGCACAGAAATATTAGTGTGGGGGCTCCCCTTTTTACCTGCTATTTATGATGGCTCTCTTGGTGCTTTTTTTCACAAAAGGCCAAATGTATCCCAACAACACAATATTTTCAAGGTTATGTAAAGTGCAACACACATCCGCCACACTGAGGAGCATCTCTTCAGCACACACTGAAAGCACCACTGTAGAGAAAGTAGTCGTGGTATGAATATGGTAAGAATATGGTAGACATGCATTTTAAACTCTTTCCTTACCGTCTTGAGAACAGATGTCTGTGATAATGTCATCCTTGATGGGCTTCAGAGCATCAAAATTATTGACAAAGAAAGTCCTCTTAGGGTCGCCAGCAATCTCCCCCAGCTCAGTTTCATCTGCATTTTTCACTCCAATGGCGTAAACGATGACACCTTGTGTCCTCAGGTTTTGTGCTGGAATGATGACCTCATCAGAGGATTTTCCATCAGTGATGACCACCAGGTACTCTGGGACTTTGTGACCACGGGTTTCCATTGCTTTCTTAAAGAGTGGACCCATGAATTCCAGCGCTCTTCCTGTCTCGGTCCCCCCACCGATTTGTTGAATATCTTGCACAGCTTCCTCTAGGGTATCAACATCTGAGTAGGTTGTCAGGTCGAATTCCAAGTTTGGTGAATCTGCGTATTTTGCAACCCCCACACGGACATGTTGTGGCCCAATACGGAAGGTATGTAGGAACTCTCTGATGAAGTTCTTCATGTCTTTAAAGTCTTGGGGGTAAATGCTTCCAGAGTGATCAATCAGGAAGAAGATGTCTGCTTCATCCGTTTGTATGCAGCCTGGAAAAGAGGAAAAAAAGTATCATTATAGTTATTTTCCGATGATGTCACTTGTACACTCCTTTTTCCATTCATTCATAATGTTCTATGCCATAAATACTGCTTTACTCTTTAAACTTAAAACTTGTTTTTAGCAATATATATGGTTGAAAAGCAAAAGTCAACTATGAAAAAAATAGTTTAGACCTTTTTTGATGCCAGTTCTTCTTCTATTGACAGAGACTGCTTTACGAATGATGTTATGGCACATCATTTTCTGAAGGCCCTGTTCCAGCGATTTCAGCTTGGCAAAACTGTCCACAATAAATGTGTGCTTGTTGGTTGGATAAGACGCCATCTCTTTTAGCTGGACCTCGTTGGCATCTTTGACTCCTACTGCGTAAACTGTGACACCAGCCCGACGAAGATCAGCTGCCGGTGTGCTCACATTGTCCTGGGATTCACCGTCTGTGATCACCACCGCCACCTGCTGGACGCCCTGATCTTTTCTGCTTCCTTTGTCCTTGATAAACACATTCTCCCTGGCAAAGCTTATTGCAGCTCCAGTATTTGTACCACCTCCGTGGTAAGACAGGATTTTAATGAAGTTCAGCAATTCGTTTTTGTCATTGAATGTGTTGAGGTAGACCCGTGCTGTGGGCCTGTCATTATACATCACAATGCCCACTCGGACTCTATTTGGACTGACTTCCAGACCGCTCACTATCGAGTGCAGGAAAGTGCGCACCAGCTGGAAGTTGGAGGTTCCAATGCTTCCCGACTCATCAACGATGAACACGATGTCTGCTACTTTGGCTGCTTTGCAATCTGTGAAAGGGGTGTATTATCATAAAATCATTTATACTTACTACAATCATTCAGACACCTTTCAACATTAAAGACAGACAAAGATTTCTTCATTCCACAAGTAAAATTCTGATTTGTGAACAATTCCATATTGACAAATGAGCAAACCTGACAAACAGACACAGCCCTTCATTGATTCAAGAGGCCAAATGCATCTGTGAGAGGTGATGGAGCTACAGCCGAAGCTAAGACAGTCAGACTGGTTTGCTCATCTGTCAGTAAGAAACAGCTCACATATCTTTATACAGTGGTAAAATTCAGGGAAAGGGTGACTGTGAATAAATGGTTGTAAAATATGTTTTCAAATGTGCAATCAAATGATTAATGAATAATCACAACAGTATGAATAAAAAAACTTTTTCACCTCCAGTAAGGATTGTCTCCTCTTCCTGTCTTTCAAAAGTAGCCCTGAGTGTAGGTGCAGCATTGCTGACAGATCGGTATATGTATGGTGCTGTAGCAATGAGTCGCATTTCAGTCATTGACGCGCCAAAGCTCATCCCCACCACAGTTACTCCTGATGATTTGATCAGACGTGACTCCTTATACACAGGATCATCTGAGTCTTTTCCACTTAGAACAACTAGAAACTGTCGATAGCCTTGGTCAGCCCGGCTTCCTGCCTCACTCGTGAAGAACTGAGTGATGGCTTGCTGCAATGCGAGGCCCAGGTTACGCTGCTCGTTTGGCTGCAGTTTGCGCTGGCGGAATCGCCTGACAGCATTGAGTGTCTCCTCTTTGGTTTTGTGAGCATTAAGAAGAAATTCCACGTTAATATCCTGACCATACTGGGCCAAGCCCAGACGGTAGGCAGATGCTCCAATGTTAAGTTGATTTGTCAGTCGGGTGAGTATGTTCCTGACCTGCTGGAAGTCTCCAGTACTAATGCCGCTGTCCACCAGGAAGAAAATGTCTGCAAACCTTTCTTCCAAGGCTGAAAAAAAACCAAAACACAAATAACGATAAGATGAGCTGCTGTTGTAGCAGACTACTAACCAAGTAGAAATAATAAAACTCAAAGGAATTACAAGATACATATTCATTAT
Organism: Scortum barcoo; assembly: GCA_023238725.1. Lineage (NCBI taxonomy): Eukaryota > Metazoa > Chordata > Actinopteri > Centrarchiformes > Terapontidae > Scortum > Scortum barcoo. The sequence goes on along the minus strand of CM041546.1, from coordinate 1,222,711 downwards.
TCTTCAGTCAGAATTGGGAGTATTAATAAGAACTTTATCCTGGCTGGAGTGAATATCCTTAGTTATTAGTGGATGAAATATACCCAAAACAAAATACCCAACTGCATTTTCTAGACAAATGACCAAATGACAGTTTGGAGAGATAAAGCGCTGGTGAGCAAATAATATTCCTTATCGGGATGCCTCAAATTGAACTTTTCAATGTTTTTTTCAATGGTGAACCATTTATGTGGGAAACAAACTAAACAGACACTAAACTTGCAACTTCCAACAGTAAGTTAAAAAGAGTTTGTTCCAGTTCATCAAACATCTGTCTCTTAGTGTTGCATTTTTTGGTCTCACAGGAACCAGTGCAATTTACATTAATCACACTGAGCTTTCATGTGTTATGTCTGCAGGGATGAAGCATTTGTAATCTTATGCAGAAAAATGCTTTCAATAAAAAGGAACATTTATTTGAAATAGGGTATGATGTTAGTTCCTGATGGTCAGAGATTCACCAGTGGTCGGCAGAGGTCTGGGTAATCTCAATGTGACACACAGCCAGTTACTGAAGAGTATTCATAAAGGTCAGTTAGTCAGGTGGAGTGTGACTCAGCCTGTGAAAACAATCATATGACACTTTCTATGGCTATAGAGGAGCTTTTTTTAACTGTGAAAATAGTTGACGTCTTAGTGACGGCACCATAGTTATCTCAGCTAGGACAAAAGTACATGAATGTTTTGAAGGCAAAACAGAAAGTCTTCATCACAAGCTGGGGTCATGGATTTGAAGATGAGGGTGAGGAACTAATAAAAGATGTTTTTGAGCTTCATTATGGAAATGTTTGGAGTTTAACCCATATTCACAACTTAATGTCTGGATATCTCATAATCCACTTCGGTTGCTTATAATTATTCCAATTTTATGGAAGTGTAACAGAAGCTCTTTGTGTACTCCTCTCATCTTCAAAAATGTCTGAAATTCTTTTTTTATTTAGTAAGTAAGTAGTGAATTACATGCTGCCTACCAACAGTAAGACACCCCTCAATGTAGTTGGAGCTACAACAAGTGTTCTTCATGTGATCGTCATGTCATTAAAAATACCTTGGTTAGTTAAGAGTTAAATTGTGCTTAAAGTTACTTTTCAATTGCACACTGCACCAAATAGATGTTTGAGGTGTTTTGTCTGACTCATCTCATTGCAAGATAAATAACTCTATAAGAATGTTTGCTGGAAAGGCCTTACCTTGTCTCTGATCCTCCACAGAGACACAAACAGTTTGCAGCAGACTGTCCGTCAGCCTCTGCAGAGCCTGGTAGCTATCGATTTTGAACAGGAAGCGCTGTGGAGGCCGGTTGGCGATTAATGCAATATCTTTCAGGTTGGCTTGTCCCACACCGATACCAAACACTATGACACCATCCTGCCTCAGACGCTGAGCAGGCACTTTAACATCATCCGTGGAGTCTCCATCTGTGATGACCACAGCGATCTGAGGCACCCGTTGGCTGGCTCGACTCCCCGCCTCTTTGGTGAAGTACTGCGTCTGGAGGAAGTCGATGGCCTTGCCTGTTTCTGTGCCTCCTGTTCGGTATGGAAATTGTTCCACTGCGGTCAGAAGGGATGCCTTGTCCATGTGATCCTTCAGCAGGAACTCCTGGTGAGGTTCATCACTGTACTGAGCCAAGCCAATCCGAACTTTGTCAGGGCCGATGTCCAGGCCATTGATGACGCTGTGGAGAAACTGTCGGACCTGCTGAAAGCTACTGTGGCCGATGCTGGAGGAGCCGTCGACCAGGAAGACGATGTCGGCCACAGACGCTTTGGCACATTCTGGACAGAAGGGGAAAGAAATGTCAGCCTTTGGAGCAACAAAGTGAACGTTTAATGAGTCTATAAAAATATACCATGTCTCTATGAATCTATGATGTTTATATTGTACAGCAACATTTGACATTAGGGGAGGAGGGAGGTGTTGAGGGACAAATGTGTTGGTTTGGTCTGAGGAGGGGCCCACAGTGTCAGAGTTTAAAAAGAGCAACATAAACCAAAGGTAAAGCTTTGAAAAAATGCTGAATTGAATGAGTAGCACCACTTCCTCACATGACTATTAAAATTAAAATGCCCCATGAGCCTGACATGAAGCCTCCTAACTGAGTTTGTAGACCTACTGGCAATAAAAAACAGTGGAAAAAAGGTCAGCTTAGTGTGTACATGTGAAACTGGATGACAGGGTGGACAAAATAACAGGAACACCCAGGATTATTAGACTGATGAATAATGCTTAAACAATATAACCAGCAGGAAATTAACAGCTAACAGACTACTAACTACTAACTAACAGAAAACTAAACCAAAACAAGCTTCAAACACAGTGCTGTTTGTTTCAGTCAATCAATCATTTCTTGGCCTTGGAAATTGCAAATGACTTGAAATATGGTCCAAAAGGATTTTAAGTTCAAACTGCCAACTGCTGTTTCCAAGCTCAGAAACAAACTTTGGCTCCTCCTTAAACTCATAATGAAATCCTGAAAGAACTGAGAGAGATGGACATTTGACATAAACAGCTTCATGACAACTGGGTAAACTCCATCTTGTTTTATGTTTGAGAGCTCCAGAACAGCTACTAAATGGATCTTGCGGGACCATTTCTTCAGTCAATAATCAAATATATTATATCCTTTAGTTTTAGAGTTATCTTGTTCAGGCTGTCTGTATTGTGAAGGCTGAGGTAATGAAGCTTTACAAAGTTTTCTTGGTCAAAGGGTTTTTTCTGACATGGAGGACATTGGAGTGAAACACTAAGCAAAACTTGGCTCTGTTGTTGCTTAGATGGAAGCAATATATAAGATCACTGAATCACCAGAGGCTGAGTGATATGACACATTTTACCTTGAGACAGTTGCAGGAGTTGTCGTTTAACTTCCTCTACAGTTGTGCAAAGTGTCTGGACGATGCTCTGAGAAATTCCCTGCAGTGCAGCAAAATTAGATACGCTGTAGACGTGCTGACTGTGTGGTTCGTTCGCTATCTCTTTCAGCTGGTTTTCGTCTGCATCTTTGATACCAATTGCATACAAAACGATTCCCCTTTTCTTCAGATTTTGCGCTTGGATCTCCACATTGTCTTGAGACTTTCCATCAGTGATCACCACAGCTATCTGCGGCACATTCTGGCGGGCTCGGCTTCCAGCTGCCTCCACAAAGTGTTCTTTCTGCATGAACTCCAGACCTTGGCCCGTCTGGGTGCCACCTCCCATGTAAGGCAACTTGCTGATGTACTGCAGGATGTCTCTCTTGGTCTGAAAGCTGTTGAGGAGGAACTCTGTACGTGGGGAGGTGCTGTACTGGACCAGCCCGATGCGAACATGTTCAGGCCCGACGTCGAAGCTGTTGACCAGCGTATTCAGAAACTGACGGATCTGCTCGAAGTTCTCGGTGCCGATGCTCCACGACCCGTCGACCATGAAGACGATGTCGGCTACAGCCTCTTGAGTGCACACTGAGAGGGAAGGTTGTCAAGTCATGGAGAGTCTTGCAGATGAGAAGTCACAGGGTGCGACAAAGAAAGCGCCTGAACTAATCTTGGTTATTAGAAAGCGTGCCAGCCAGAGGTGAAAGGTTTCAGCTTTGCAGCTAGCTTTCAGATTTGCAGAAAGAAGTGGTGGGTTGCTTGTGTTTTTTGTGCGCAAGCCAAGGCCATGAGCAGTTTGGCAGGTTGTGGACAGGAGCGGTGATCTGCTCTGAAAGCACTTATGCCCAGCAAACGCGTGAGGAAAGTGAAACAAAGCTGTGTGGCTTACAGCCGCCGTTCATTTCCTTCAGAAGGTGTCGATGGCGCAAACAGAAGGTGAACAAAGGGCTTTAACTTCTCCTTCTCACTACAAAGTGTTCAACATCAGTTCATCACCTCAGCTCTAAAGGTTTACGTATCTTAAATTCACGTCTTGATGCAAAAAAAAAATTTTTGATCCTTTCAGGCAGGAAAGGTTTGTTTTTTCTTAAGTAATGGTTAAAAGAATATCTACTTAAAACATATCTTTTAAATATTTAATACTTATTATGTGTAAACTTGAAGTACTTTAAAACATGTTTAGCTTGCTGGTTTTCTGTGACAGCAGCTGTAGTCAGTTACAGTAAATTTTTAAAAGAAATCCAAGATCTTAATTGAAAATATAGCACATCTGACTTTCATGAAATGCAAATGTATATTTAAGTTGTCTAACCTAGTTGTAGCTTAACCATAATTTATTACCAATAATCCAGTTTGTTATTTCCTCTTGTCATTAATGAGAAAATGTGGAGGAATATTTATGTATCAATATTTTGCAGGGTTAGAAAAGATCAAAATGTTTTATGCAGCTACGCACCGGTGATCAAATTAATTTATCCCATAATTTTGTGAACCAGTTAATGCATCATATCCATGTGCTCAACAGCTAACACATTCCTGTGCAGGGTTAGTAAAAGTGCTCCATATATGTTTATAATGAAAATGAACTTCAAAACTTACCGCATACATCACCTCTGTAAAATTCATTGTGTGAGTGTGTGTGTGTTTGTGTGTGTGTGTGTCTGTGTGTGCCTACATGCATTTCATTGTATACACAGATTGTATAAATTGCACTTACAGATGTTTTGGTCTGATGTAATGCTGCAGTAGGGGGGCATGTTTGTCACGATCATGTATGTGCTGGTATGCAGGAAGTTAGGTCATGGCTGTGTAATCATACCCACCTGTCTTCTGAGCAGCGTTGCCGTAGAAACACACTGCTATGATGAGGCTGAGGAAAACACCCCACCTCCCCTCCATGCTGGAAAGGCTCTCGGGTTTCTCTCTTCCTACAACACAAAGACAAAGACGACCATAAATGCAGGGAAGCAATCTCTTCCCCATCTGGAGGGCAATCAGTCACAGCGGGGGAACACGATCGCTCCAGAAAATCAGATTATAATTTGCAGCAAACATTTACAGGACACACCCACCACGACTCTGCATATCTTCCCCCCCAAAAAATAAAAACATTTCTAAACTGTGTGTGATGGGCTGCACAACACAAACATCTTACATTTTGGAAATGCCCCATTAAAAGAGGAATTTACTGAAAACCTTTGATGTGTGTGGAAAAGTGTGAGCGCTTTAATGGTGCAGGAAGTGTTGACATGAGTTACTTGAGCACAAATAGTACAATCATAATGTAGAAAATACCCCATTACAGTCAGAAGACTGGCTAAATTAATAATAAAAAATGTACTCATTAAAATAGAGTAATTAGGTATTTTATTTATAATCTCCTGAACCATGAGAAATAAGATCTACTTTTTGTATTGCTGGCTTTATTTATCTGGAAAATAAATGAAATGATGATGTTTTATCATTTGGACAGAGGTATTATATCTTAAGCTAATGGAGTTTAATATATCAAGAGGTGTTTAAACCTCTGAAATGTGTTACATATGACGCGAATATCCCTGCATTTTCACAACTTAAGTATAAATTATGAGTTTCTAGTTGAAAGGTGGTTAAAGGTTAATGTTGATCCTAAGCCAGCATCAACCACAGGGGAGATGAGTGAATATGAAGCCATTTTGCTGCACTCAGACCCTCCCAGTGATTTTGAAAGCAGACAGTCGTGATCTGGCAGCCTTTTGACGTTGCCCTGAGTGTTGAGGCGTCTTATGCAGTATCAGTATAATTAGAGAATTGACGAGTCTCTGCTCACTGTCATGAACTCCTCCAGGTGACAGGCTGCGTAAATCGAGAGCTTTGCCTTTCGACTCAGCTCCTTCTTCACCACGACAAAGGGCAGCCCTGCCGGACTCCAACATGCACTGGGAACAGGTCTGACTTACTGCCAGCAATGCGAACCAAGCTCCTGCTCCGGTCGTACAGAGACCAAACAGCCCTTAGCAAAGGGCCCCCGGACCCCATACTCACAGGAGCACTCCCCACAGAATATCCACGAGGGACACGGTCGAATGCCTTCTCCAGATCCACAAAGCACATGTGGACTGGTTGGGCAAACTCCCATAAACCCTCAAGCACCCTGTGGAGGGTATAGAGCTGGTCCAGTGTTCCACGACCGGGACGAAAACCGCATTGTTCCTCCTGAATCCGAGGGTCGACTATCGGCCGAATTCTCCTCTCCAGTACCCTGGCCTGTGCGTAGACCTTCCCGGGGAGGCTGAGAAGAGGAGCTTGCGAACTCACCTCAGTGACTTCGGCTTGGGTGATGGACGAGTCCACCTCAGAGTCCCCAGCCTCTGCATCCTCACTGGAAGGCAAGTCGGTGGGATTGAGGAGATCCTCGAAGTATTTCTTCCACCGTCCGATCAATGTCCCCAGTTGAGGTCAACAGCTCCCCACCCACACTGTAAACAGTGTTGGCAGAGTACTGCTTCCCCCTTCTGAGGCGCCGGACGGTTTGCCAGAATCTCTTCGAGGCCGACCAATAGTCCTCCTCCATGGCCTCACCAAACTCCGTCCATCAGGCTGCGGCTTGCTTGGCCTGCCGGTACCTGTCAACTGTGTCAGGAGTCCCACAGGCCAACATGGTCCGATAGGACTCCTTCTTCAACCTGATGGCATCCCTTACTTTTGGTGTCCACCACCGGATTCGGGGGTTGCCACCACGACAGGCACCAGAGACCTTGCGTCCACAGCTTCGAACTGCCGCGTCGACAATGGAGGCAGAGAACATAGGTCCACTCGGACTCAATGTCCCCAGCCTCCCTCAGGAATCTGTGAGAAGCTCTTCCAGGAGGTGGGAGTTGAAGACCTCCCTGACAGAGGACTCGGCCAGACATTCCCAACAGACCCTCACAATACATTTGGGTCTGCCAGGTCTGTCCAACTTCCTCCTCTGCCAGCGGATCCAACTCACCACCAGGTGGTGATCGGTTGACAGCTCAGCCCCTCTCTTTACCCGAGTGTCCAAGACATATGGCCGGAGATCAGATGAAACGACAACAAAGTCGATCATCGACCTCCGGCCTAGGGTGTCCTGGTGCCACGTGCACTGATGGACACCCTTATGCTCGAACATGGTGTTCGTTATGGACAAACTGTGACTAGCACAGAAGTCCAATAACAGAACACCGCTTCGGGTTCAGATTGGGGAGGCCGTTCCTCCCGATCACGCCCCTCCAGGTATCACTGTTGTTGCCCACGTGAGCGTTGAAGTCCCCCAGTAGAACAATGGAGTCCCCAGTCAGGAGCACCATCAAGTACCCCTCCCAGGGACTCCAAGAAGGCCAGGGTACTCTGTACTGCTGTTCGGCCCGTATGCACAAACAACAGCAAGAGACCTATCCCCAACCCGAAGGCGCAGGGAAGCGACCCTCTCGTTCACCGGAGTGAACTCCAACACATGGCGGCTGAGCTGGGGAGCTATAAGCAAGCCCACACCAGCTCGCCGCCGCTCACCCTGGGCAACTCCAGAGTAGTGGAGGGTCCAGCCCCTCTCAAGGAGCTGGGTTCAAGAGACCAAGCTATGCGTGAAGGTGAGCCCGACTATCTCTTGCCGGTACCTCTCAACCTCCCTTGCACGAGCTCAGGCTCCTTCCCCCCCAGCGAGGTGACATTCCATGTCCCTATTGCCAGAGTTTTGGTCCAAGGATTGGGTCGTCGAGGCCCCCCGCCACGACTGCTACCCAAACCACATTGCACCGGCCCCTCATGGACCTTCCTGCGGGTGGTGAGCCTACTGGAAGGCGGGCCCACGTCGCCATTTCGGGCTGAGTGTTAAAAGTCAATGAGGTGATGATTAAATGAAATCTCAGGATGATCTCTGAGGGGATGAGATGAGGTAACTCCGGACAGGATCTGCCAGGATTGTCTTGAAACTTGTGAAGTTTTAATTGTGTGATTTTAAGCATATTATTATTAGTAGTATTATTATTAACTAGACTGATCCAGTTTTTTGTGCTGCATCCAAATAATTTCTGTTTCTCTGCCTAAATTATGCAATAAAGACAAAAATGATCATGAAATATCTTCCACATGTTTCTGAAGTTTTGATGTCTAGTTTGCTCGTCAACCTTTGTATGTTACTGGAACCACAAAATTTTAATTTGGTCAAAGAGGTGGACAGAGAGCGAAGAACCAGCAGCTCGTAAATAAAATACCATGTGAACCAACTGAATCATGAACATGAGAGTAAGAAACTCAGTGAGTTTGGATTTTACTATTTATTTGGATTTAGTGGGCACATGAGAGGAAGAACCTGAAGGGAAGATACCAGAAAACTAAAGTCCCAGTGATGTTTCAGTTTGATTGGCTCTAATTAATATCAATAATAAGTGTATGGACACACTGATGTGGTCACCAGGAGGAGTAATCCCCATTTAATCAATGCTCTGTATACTGTTATTAACACTAAACTAAAACTCTGTATAGTATAATATCATATGTACACCCATACACAGTATGGATTCAGGGTTTTTATTTAAGGTAGTTTCCACTAAAACACTCTGATACTGATGAACAGTAACTACACATAATTTTTTTTTTCTTTCACCACGTACAGTTTAATCGGTAAGACAAACAGGCCCCTTCTTAAAGCCTGAAAATATTCTTAATGACCCTAACCCTTAACCCTAACCCAAATATTAGAAGAAGTGAAATGAGAGGGCATCTCAGAGGAGCTTCAAATGTTTATAGAGCTGGCTGCCTCTTACTGTACATGATTGATTTTCATGTGTGTAAAACAAAAAGAAGTACAAATATGAAGGAAAGATTCCTCCCACACTCCTCCCTCCTCCAGCAGTCCTGGTTTGTTCAAAAAGATGAGTGATAGCCAGGAAATCATTCCCGTGACTCCCGCAAACCACTGTGCCAAACTTCATAGATCCCTCAGTCTGCCAATGCCTCCCTTCCTCTTCCCGGCTTCATCTGGACTTCCAGAGAATCCGACCGCTCCGGCAGCCAGATGCATTCAAACCATTTTGCTGCAGAAGCCAGAAGACCAAAAGATAATCTTGTGATCTTCATCCGCAGCCATCTGGCTCCGCTTACTGCCTAATAGTGTCTTTTCCGTGTCATCTGCGGGCAGCAGACAATGTCTGGTCACAACACAGGTCAGATGAACTGTTTTAAATATCACGTGAACAGACTTGATGATGTTCAGACAGACCTGCAGACAGACCTGCAGACAGACAGGAGCTCCCCACTGCTTTTTACCACCTTTGGTAACATCTGTTTACATCTCATTTCTTTACTCCACTCTTCATTAACTCTGTTAACATGCATGCATGAAGACAGTGACCTTCAGAAAAGACACATTACTATTAAAAATACCTGTGAAATTCTCGTGTGAGACACACATCTGTATTCAACAGCAGGTTGGCACACATGTGCTGCAGACAAACATCCTTTAAAATAGCAACAATATATCAGCGGCATGAACAAACATTTTGAAAGGATCAGAGAGAAACCGACCCTGACCAAACCTCATACATGTTCTTATGAACACAAACATAATTAAGCATGATTATATCAACATCTGTAATGCAGTTATTTCACTAATATGCTGCCCCCCTGGACAGGAGCTGAACTGCATCTGAACAACGTGTTTTCCCTGCTTTTATTCTTTCTACTGAGAAAAATGAACTTTGCGTGTTTTGGAAAAACAAACTTAATGTTTGTCTTTAATTTATCTTTAGCTGATTCTTTGTTAAATATATTCACCCAGTCCTTTCTCCTGTGGCTGATTTCCAATGAAGTTCATGATGAGTACGACTCATGATTTCTCATCTCCCAGTTATCCAGCCCGGCTGAACGTAAATAAATATAAAGTCAGAGGCAAATGTGTCCAGTTTCAGACTCCACCAACTGAACTGAACAAAGTATTTAAAGAAAGTGAGCTGTGATTCTTTTCCAAGGTGCAAAGGATTATGTTTGAGAGGATTCCTTGAAAAATGAAACCGCCTTCTCCCCTCCAGGCTTCAGCGTGTGAAAGCAGCAAAAGTGACATTAACCAGCGTTCGAGCTGCATGAGCATGCCTCCTTTTATGTGAGGGTGTGAAGCTTGTACACGTGTGTGCATGCATCAACATGTGTGCACAGCCACCCTGCCCCCTCAAACATGCTTCAAGCCTGCGTTTAATCATCTTCAAATGGCTGAGGCCCCGCGAGTGGGGGAAATGGGGTTCAGTCTAATGTGAAGCATGTGCAGGTAATCACAGCAGAGCGCTGCACTGACGGCTGATTGAAAGGAGGGTCACTGCATCGTTTATCCATCCGAGTCTATTTATACGGACCTCCGTGCTTCACTACAAATCTATTTATTTAGTCAGAGTCTGAGCAGCTCTTTCCGGTTCAGCTGTATGGATGGAGTATCTGATGTTAAAGCATGAGGGGCCTCACTGTTAAGAGCTTCAGTCCAAACTGAAATTAGGACTGAGAGTGCTGGACCATCTGAAGGCTCTCTGAAGGTCAGCTGGAGGTCAGTATCTGCCTGCTAAGAGGAACTATTTGGACTGACTGGAGGTGGTGAGAAGCTCCTCAGCAGCTCAGATCATCAGCCAATAATGGTAAATTCATGAAGGCGTGCACAGATATGAAGTGTCTCCATCACATGTGATCGGTGGAGGACAGACAGACGCTTGGTGACAGTGAGTACATGCAGAGCGAGTGATGACCTGCTGTAGTTGGTGAGCTAAACATTAATGCCCTTTGGAGCATCTCTCGGTTTTCTCCCTCCTCCTCACCACTATCACCATTTCTCCAATAAAAACTCACTGAGGAGGGATGATAAATCTCTCTGAGCTGAGGAGCTTTCTGACGGTCAGTTCGCAAATTCATTGGCTCATTTGTTTGGACAATTATGGGACAGTAAGTTCACACAGTTCATTCAAACCTCTCCTGTCTCCCGACCATTCGTTGTTCTTTTGTTTCTGCTCTCACAGAGGACTTTGAGCAAAAGAGCTACTGCTTTCAACTGCAAGATAACAAATTGTGTTTTTAAGTTCACTTTTCTTTGAGCTGATTACTTTCTCCTCCTCCAGCACATGTGAGAATTAAATGGGAATTAATTGATCTTGCTGCCAATGTTTTGCTATTTTAAAAGCGCTCTAAAAGTCAAACTGTGTATCAGCTTTACAGCAGTGTAACTAATTTGATAATCAATTACTCTTCTTTGTCATTTTTTAAAGAAAAACTCTCTCGTTGCAGTTTCTTCAGTGTATCTCTGTGTCAGATTATTATAAACTGAATATCTGGAAAACAAGAGATTTGAAGATTTAGGGAATTTGTGATGGCTGCTGACTTGAGGGCTGAGATAATATTTTTCTTTAGCAGGTGACAAACTGACTCAGACAAACCTTCAGAAAGCTGCATGAGGACCAGATGGTTTTAAGCTTTCTAATATTGCTTCACACACATTTCTTTTTTTTTTGCAGGCTGGAAAAAATGCTGTTTATTTTGTTCATTATGCTTTTGTTTTCATTTTTTATTGAGCTTCAGATATTGTCATGAATTTCAGTGATTACTGCCTGTCACCCACCCACAGCTCTGCATGAAGGGAAATATTCAAACAGTGGATCAGGTCCAGAAGTTGACTTTGGAGTGTGAAAGCAGCACTTTGGTTCTCGTCTGTAGTCGGTCCAGGTTCATTCTGCATGGGGTCTGAAGACGGGCTGAACCGGGCTCTGTGGAGAACAGGCAGTTTGATTTCTGTCTTTCTCTCTGTTTCTTTATGAGGAATGTCTGCGATGTGTGAAACCAGGACAAACCAGCTCATAAACAGGATGCTTCATATTTGTGGGGCTTCAGTTAACAAGTCATTAAGGCTGAAATTCACACCTGAAAACATGTTTGTGACAGTCGTGAGAAAATTATTTAAAGTGCAGTTTCTTTACTTTAAGAAACTATTGAACTGAGCAGAAAGTGATGGAGGGTCTGAGAGATAAACTGAGGACAGTTCAGATGTTTCTCTGCTGCCACTCAAATAAATCTGCTGTTTTTCATACAGATGGTACAACTGGTTTAAAATTTCAACTATCAGGGAAGAGCACAAAATGACCTGGGTCTTCCACTAATAGCAACAGATTTATGGACTAAATTCATCTACAGTTCAACTGGAAATTAGACAACAACCTACAACAAAATAGTCCCCACAAGAAAACACTGATATAAAGCCTTTCAGATGAAAAAGGACTTGTTAAAAAATAAACTTAAATGTAAAATTATGAAAACAAGACTATAATGTACAGTTTTTGTTAAAAATGAAACTACTAAAATGTGACTTAAGTTACGACACAAACTGATTAAAACTGATCAGGTGCTAAAAGGATTTCTGATTTCAACATACTGTAACGGTCCCCACCCACCCATAGATATCCTTTATGGCATCAGTCCTAGAAAAGCTGTGAGCAATCAAGACTCCACCAAATAGACTCATCACAGCAGAGGAGAGACTGTGGAGTTTAAGGTCTCAGACTGCAGCTTCACAGGGATTACCTGCACAGCTGGAACAAGTTTGACTGATCTGAAAACTTTTTCAATTTCACCATAAACTTGAAGTGAGTTCCCCAAAAGATCACAACAATGATGCTGTTAAAAAGTCCACAAACATCCTTTAACAAGAAAAACAAATAAAAAATTAAGCCAATTACAACCACAGCTGTCGGCACTGTAATTTCTTCACAGACCAACCAAGAAGCAGACCCGCCCCCCAAAGCCCACCGACACCCCAATTAGGCCTGACCCTGGACGAGGCAGATTACTCTGACCTCGACACTCAGATTCACATCTTGTGAGCACATGTTTGGACAGATAGAGTCAAGTGTTTCTTCTCCACACTTCGCTGCACTGTGATAATGAAGCACGCTGAGCTGATTGCGTTCACGTGTCTGACAACGGAGAACAAAATCCTTCCACCCTCCACAGAGGAGAACTGATTCTGAATCAACATTTGCATTAAGGATGACATCATTTGACTTCCAAAGCTTGAATGTTGTTTCTCTGGGTCTGCTTTTCCTTCTTTGGGTCTCTCGGCTGCAGTGACAGGGAATCTTAAAGCTAAAGGATTCAGTGATCTGCATTCGCCTCTTTCCTGTTTCAACATGACGATGCTTCTTTACATGAAGCAGCTTCATCAACAAATGTCTTTGAGCTTTGATGTGGAGGAGCTCGACGGGTCTGCAGAGCTCTTCTTTATTTTTATTTCCCAAACTGAGAAAACATGTTGATCGGGCTGCTTTATGTACAGAAGCATCCTCACACACTCTGTGTAAAGAACATTTTTTAAACTGGATTATTCTCTTACATGCCCAATGAGGTGAACTTTCAAAGAGAGAAATCAAAGTCAAATTGATCTGACAGCAGCAACACGGGGTCATTTAGAGAACAGAAACTTTCTCTGTCACCAAGCTGATAATCAGTCCGGTGGACGTCGATACTAACATGTGTCTGCTCTGTCCTAATGTTTGGAGCAAAAAAAACCACACACAGCTTTTAAACCTTCCAGCATTGCTGTTAAACACCAAGGACACCCGGAGGTGGCCCCCGGAGGTGGCCCCCGGTGCTTTACATTACAAAGCCTCAGTGCTGTGATTTACTGCAGCTGATTGAGCTGTTTGAAAGGCAGATGTTTGTGCTCTGGCAAATCTAAACAGAGGAATTTTGTTATTTCAATGTAAAGAGCTCATGTTTGGAGCAGCGCTGATAGAAAACAGTGCTGCTCCACCATCGGGGCCCGACAGGGATCTGTCGTTCGCTGTGGAGGCCACGAGTGTGAAACTGCAGTCGGATTTAGAGCGGACGATGCCTGAACATTTGAACAAATCCAACCTCAGGTCTCCTTTCTCTCTGCAGCTTGCCTCCAAAGAGTCTAATTCTTCCTCTTTAGTTCGTTTTTCTTCTGTTTACTTTTCTTTGTTGTGTAAACTGTTGTTGACAAAGGAGAGATGAGCAGTTTTCTCATTGGTTGGCTGTTTGGTTGTTGTTTTTCCGTCATTTTGGGAGCTGGAACGTCTGACAGTTTTGACAAATATGACTAAAAGTTATTTTTACACAGGCGACCTTCAGATTTGAGGAGAAGTCATGTCACGCGACTGCAGCTCACTTAGACAGATGGAGGCCAGAGACCAGTGACAAAGAGTGAACAAGCAGCTTCAACATCCAAAGAAGAAACAAAACAGTCTGAGAAACACTGACGGACAAACGGAAAAAAAACCAACATTTCAGCAATAAGAAGTTAAATTAATCTGTGGCTCTGTTTTGGTCCGTCGTACTACTTTAAAGGTGGTGTTTGTAACCTGGGGGTCAGATAAAAAATAAAGGTCGGGCCCAGCCGGAGCAGGACACGCCTTAGCTTGTTATTTCTAAGATTAGTATCTTTGGTAAGTGAGCACACTGAGGCCAGATGATGCAAAACTAGATTAAAGAGAGAACACGAAACAAAGAAGTGCAAAAATGAGAATAATTCAACAGAGAGCATGTGAATTTATCCACACACGAATGATTCTTGTCCTCAAATTGGCTGGCTTGGATGGCTTCATGTGAGTGTATGCTTGTCATTAGTTCCTTCCTTTGAACATTACTGTAGAAATCTGAAGTGAAGCTGCAGGTTTTCAGGGTTAGCCCGGTCAGTTACTGAGGCAGTGTGTTTAAAGTGCAGAGACGTCCTGATCCAGGACCGTCTTAACAAAGCGTGTCAAATCAAAGACGTGCAAGAGGAAGCACCGAGGAAGACGTCCTGCAGCATCTTTGACCTCACATGGTTTGTACTTTCTTCAATGGGAGAGACTTTTCTCAGTAAAAAACTTCTGTAACTTTAACATTATCGTCACTTTAAAAGTTGCTCAGGTTGCCTTTTATTTAGTGAGACATATTTCTGACGTTCCTCCTGACAAATTATGGGAAGCCCTCAGAGAATATCCACACAGATAACTATCACATTATGTATCGCACATCTGGGCCTGAAACAGAGCTGCTGACTTGCCTCTGAACCTCTGAGTCAATAACATGACACCAATTCAGTGGAACAACTTAAATTTGTACACACAGATTCAAAGGAAGTCATCAACAAATCACTGACACAAATGATCCAAAATGGTGGAGACTCTTTATTCTCATCAGTCCTACTCGTTTGATCTTTTTATTTATTTCACTCTGTAAGTAAGCGTGATTTTTTCTGTAAAGTCACAGTGATATTGAAGAGGCCATCTTACATAATTAACTAGTTTGCTAAAGACATGTCAGACAGACAACGGAAAGCTGAGCAGACGTATTAGTTAGCCAACACGCTGATTTTATTCAAACACACACAACCAGATGGATCAATGATTACGTCAAACCGAATAATTAACCGCGTGTGTGTGATGGAGAAGGGATTCGTTTAGAGACACGACCAGCTGTTCACAACTGTTCACTGAAGACCGCCAACATGGCTGCCAGACCACATGAAAACCATCAGCAGGATCCAGTCCAAGAGTCTAACAGCTCTGTCCTGTTAGATGTTGAGGCTCCCGCAGCCACTCACTTTTATTGGACTTAAGGTGGTTTTAAAAAAGAAAATACATTTTTATGGAGTGTAAAAACAGAGCAGTGACTGATTTTAAAGGTAAGACGGTGAAAAAGATTCGAAAGAATAATTATCAAGTAAAATCAGAGTAAGTTAGTCAGCTGAGGGATCTGACCTGAAGTCTGCTAATTATGTTCTCTCTGCAGCATTATGTGTCCCCAAACGAAACAAAACTCTGCTAATTGAAAATACTTGTGGTTTCTCAGAGTTAACAGCGAGCACCTCTGGGATTTCTGTGCAATCTGATAATGTCAGTTGTTAGAGCAGAATCTGGTTTGCTGTTATTGCAGCGAGCAAAGAGCAGCGAAACGTTTCTGAAAATGTCCAGACTTCCTCTCCTCTCTGACGAACTCTGAACTTTGCCTCTGAGGTGAAAATGATTTAAAGCTGAAGGAGCTGCACAATCTGAACAACCAACAGAAACACGGCAACAGTTTTTAACAACACACAGCCAAATGTTTGAAGGTCATTACAGGAGATCACATCTTTTACAGCAGATCTCCAGCCGTGCAACAGAAAACCGGCTCACAGACGACCTACATGAACGTGAATTCAAAGAAAAACCTGATCCAACATCTGGGAAACATAGAAGATGTTTATGAAGAACAAATACCTAATCTTCATATTATTTGCTGCTTGGACACAGTAAACTGAGTCTCTTTGGGTTTTGGACTGTTAACTGATTAATATTACAATAACTGATAGATTGATTGATAATGAAAGCAATCATTAGCTGCAGCTCTAAATCAAACAGACTGCTTCAAGACAGACAGGCGGTAAAACTCAAGATTGTCAAGATTTTTTTTCAATTCACTCCTCTTTATAGGAATTTAGGAGCATTTTTACTGTTGACTTGACTAGAAACCTGTCTCTTATATTTGTTTTTTCCTGCTCTTTCTACTCTTTCTATTGGTTTTATTTATTCACTGTCTGAACTCTTGAGTGTTTTGACCCTCTAAGGACTCCATAAGCAACTGTAAAGGTAAAAAGGTCATTAAAGGTGTGAGGAGAAGAAGGCGTTTTATGTAACTGAATCTAAAATATAGAAGAAAGTGAGAGGGAGATCTTTGTTTGGTTCGGCTGCTGTGGCGTTACAAGAGCTGAAGTTGATGTCGACTTACTGACTGTTTGGATTGTTTGCTCCCACCTAGTCTGCAGCTGAACTGGGCCAAATCAAACTGTATGTTGTTGGTGTGCAGCTTCTCTGTTTGTTTGACTTCTTGGTCAAATCTCCCATGAAAATGAAGAATGAGGAATATGAGCGAACATGAAGGGGAAAACTTAAGGATAAATGTCAAACTTTCCCTATAAGAGAGGCACGCTCAAGCCGCTTAGAACGGTTGAGAATCGAAAGCCAGGCTGACGGGTATTCTGCAGGAAATGCCTCATTACGGAAAGCAAATCCCGAAGAAGGTCTGAGCTGAAGATAATTTTCTAATTACCTCCAGTCACAACTTGAGCCACCCAGTACACAGAACCACAAAACCACAGTTTTCATATAAATAATCCTCAGATTGATCCACTCACCCAAAAATCACGCTGTGCTGACTGATCAGCTTCACTTACAAACGAAACACAAATGTGAGCACTCACAAACCCACACAGGGCACAACTGGAGGACAATAATCCCTCTCAACAAGATTAAAGCACAGAAGAAGAAGAAGAAGAAGAAGAAAAGTGACCTCTGAGTGCCCGCAGTGACATTTGATTAAACACAGCAGCTTTTATGGCTCATTTCAAGTGTTGAATGTATGTTTGCTGCAGAAACAACAGCACAAAGCCTCACAGCCGGACACAGAAAGCAAACAGCTGTCGGACAGACGTGAAGATGTGAACATGAGAATCATCAGATACCTGATCCAGGTGTGGCTCAAAGGCACTTCAGCAGGAGGTCCAGAGACTCTGACGATCCTGAAGGACAGAAGAGAGGCATCAATAAAACTGTTAAACCTTATTTTCTGTACTCTGTTGTAGATTATTTATTTATATATTTTATTTCGTAGTATTATTTATACGTTAGATCTGTATTTTATTTTATTACTACTTTTAATTATTTTTCTTTTTACATGTTTTTTCTTCTAAATATTTTTGATAGTGATATTTTTATTTGTGATTGTTTGCACGTGATAATACAATACAATACCAACCAATACAAGACCAACAAACTGACAGTAATACTACTATACCATACCAGTACTGCACTAATACTATATTATTACTATTATATTACTACTACTGTCACTATCAATACCACTAAGATGCTACTGCACTACTACTGTAATTGAGCTACTGAGCTTCTACTACATTACAGCTGCACAACTGTAGTTGTAAGTACTTACAGTACTACTACTACTGCTTGTAACTGATACCACTACTACTCTAACTGCATTATGGAGGTGAGGACTATTATTATGATTTATATTATTGCAACTACTTCCACTACTGCAGTGCTTGACAGTATAAGATCCAGTACTAACAGAACTACACCTTTTATAGATAATACTACAACTTTTACTTCTACTCCAGCTGCTGCTACTTCTACAGTACTGCAACGAGCGCATTACTACCAATATGACTTCTTTATTAGTATGTGTAGTATTATTTGTATTCTTCCATTACTGACTAATAACAATAAAATTACAATTAAATATAATCACATGTAGATTTCAGATTACAGTTTCAGTTTCCATCCCAGTGAGTCTAAACTTTTCTAAAGTTTTTGTGCTGATCCATCAGTACGAGTACACAGACCCAAAGTGACTTCCTGATGTGAGCCACCCAGATCGAATAAACAGGAAATAATACTTCAGTTATCAGTCAGATAGAGGAATCATCCGTCTGCATCGTGGGGACATAAATCAGTTCACACAGTCACATTGTGGGGACACTGCCCTTTCTGGGGACAAAGTTCCTGTAATGTAAATTATTAAAGTTCAGCGTAAAGGTTTGTCTAGTGAAGTAATGTCAGTGTTAATGTTAATGTGTGTGTGTCTGTGTGTGTGTGTGTTACATTTACATTAGAGGATTAAACAGACTCAACATTTGGTTTGTGCAGTTTACAGTTTACACTCTGTAGGAAAAAACCACCATCACACACCTGCTGAGAGTCGACTGGTTGTCTGTTGTCTAAAAAACAGAAGGCCTTGTTTAATGTAAGATAATAATCAGTGGTTGTTGTTAAAGTTTTGCCCAGTTAACATTGGAAGAAACTGTCCTGAAACTAAGTGAGTGTGAGATGTTCAGACGTTGTCAGTCTCAGGTCATCTAAAAGTCACTGATCAACATTAATTAATCTTCTTTGTTTTATCACACATGGGCAGAGATTTAAAGTGTTATAAACTGGGACTATTTGTTGGTGAACCACAGTGTATCCCTCCGCCCAGCGCGTCCATGCAGGTTGGCGAGCTCAGGTTTTAGTTTTGGTGTCCAAAAATTGGCACTAAAATCATGCAGACATGTTTACTCCGTCATGTTTGTTTACATTCTTATTCCTGGAAGTCGTTCACTGGCTCCTCCTTCCTGGTGACAACTGATGTCATTTGATCTATAATCTATAATCTGCCTAATCCTGATATTACACATGAACACTTTCCGTCCCTGCTGGTTGTTAAGGAATCAGAGGAAATTCTTAAGAGCGCTGATGGAGGTGGAGGGAACGTCCGGCCTGTCAAGGAGTGACCTGCATCCTGAAACCTCCACAGCCTGAACCCCAGCCCTAATCCCAATCTGATCATCTGCCAGCTCTCCCTGCTAATGACTGTACATTTAGAAATGTAAACTTTGACCAAATAAGGCTTCTGCTGCTCTGCTGCTGTTTCTCACACACACACGCACTGGTGACTTGCAGCTGATCTATGATATACACAAAAAAAAATAGCATAAACAGAGCATGAGAGAAGATTTAAACCGTCAAATAGACTCACAGTTTAGATGTGTTCACATTATCACAGAGAAACAGTGTATGTGTGTGTGTGCTGATGCATATATGGTATGCACCGCCTGCAGCTGACAGTTCACACCTGTGCCTCACCTTGAACTGCGCCGGGTAAATATTCAACACGAGGAGCTTACAGGTGACTTCAGATTTGTTGCCATGGTTACTGTGAGGCAAGTTTTAAAGGAATAGTTCAATATTTTAGGACGTTTTAAAGCTTATTGGCTTTCTAAACTGCAACAAGATGGCAGAGCAGCTGCAAGAGACAAAAGTATTTGTTTGTATTGATGGGTAAAAATAAACCATGGATAGAAATCTGAAACTGAGATGATCGAGAATGGTTTGATAATCGAATCGTGAGGTGACTGATGATTCTCACCCTGAGTGGAAATGATCTTTGAACCAACTTTGAACTTGACGTAAGAGATTTTTCTGCTGGTTATGTCGGAGTATTGCAGTTTGGGACTCGTATACGCCCAAGCTTACGGTGAACTGGAGATTGGAATTATCTATTGAAGATGTGAGGAATTCATTTCCAGATGCAAGGACTTCTAAATTAGAAACGGGATGCGATGTTTTATAAAATTAGAAGAAACTGCGGCTGTTCTTGTGTTGGGAGACACTGAAAGTCGCGCTTTAAAAAGAGAGGTTTTTTGTGCATATGATGATTCATGGATTGTAACTCGCTGTCATCTCCCCAGAAACGCTCTGTTGGATTTGTGTGCTGATTGGAAGGCAGGTGACATAAATTTGAAGTTAGTTTGAGATTTATACATCACAGGTGCACAAGATTTTTTTATGCAACATTTTTTAAAATGTTGATCTCTCTGCTTTAAGTCAGAAGCTTCATGTACGTCACTTTTTATTCACTCCACTGCACTTTGTCACGTTTTGTTTTTATCTACACAGCAACATTTCTATGCCTTAAATTTCTGATGTATGGAAACACACTTAATGACAACGGGTCCCCAGGGGCCTGATTTATAAAATGATGCATATCCATAAAAAACATAATTTCCCAGTTTATAGGATGAGATTATGTGCAGGACTTTCCCACACATAAACTGGTATTTATTAAAGAAGAATGCGTACATCACGCAGACTTCAGATCGGGAGTTTTAAGCAGCCAGATGTGGACAGACATGAAGTACGAGGTGAGATGTAACTTTAAAATGAAAGATTTAAGACTGTTTCACTGATAAAATGATTTATTTGATTGATTTATTTGCAGTCTACAAAAAACTACAGATTTACTTCCTTTTAGCAACAAATCCCCATTATGTCTTTTTCAGTATGAGCTCTATTAATCAATACTTTTTCTGATGTTTAACAATGATGATTGATGCCAAACTTATGTGACATAAAAGGAGAAACTGCACTTTTTCTTCTTCCCTCTTTTTCTCGACATGCAGGCTGATGTTTGAGGGCGTTTTTATGTCCATTTATGGCCGACTGTAGGAGTGAAATGAGGCTGGTGTCTGTCATTCTGTCTTTATGCATTTACACTGTTTTACTCCATGGTGTTTTATGCATGTGGCCTTGGAAGGTCAAAGTTTGTAGAAATAGAGATGTTAGAGTGACAGGCTGTATGATCTCACGCAGATGAAGGAAGGAGGATACAACAGTCCAACAATAAGTTACAGCAGCTTCGGTGTTCAAACAAGTGCAAGAATGAACCTACAACAGCAGAAAAAACAGCATGTACAACACTACTGTGCAGTTACTGTCATGTACCACATACACTAAATAATGTGACATTACAATAATTTCATGAACTGACATTAATTAGTTGGACTTTTTTATTTTATTATTTTTTTAGGTATCAGGAAGGCCTGAGTGGATTATTCTGATCAAACAAAGTAAACTCAATCGATGAAAACACTCCCAGACATGTTTAAGGTCCCTATAGGAGGATTATGTAATGAAGACTGTGGTGCTTTCTGTGAAACTTCAAGTTCAGAAAGTTGAATCAGAAACAGATGAGCAGCAGATGAAGCGTGTGGTGGGGGTTGTACAGTGAACTGACGGCTACAATACACCACTGAGTTACATTAAACAGAGCGGCCTCAAGTATGTCCACTGATAACAGAAATACCAAATTTTATGCATAGTTTTTCAGATATCATGCAAAACCAAAGGTTTGACTATAGATGGCTTGAATTTTACATTTTACATTAAACTCAAAATGTGTTAATATATTTCTTAAATTCCACTTAATTCTGTCAGAAAACCCATATCCTAAAAGACGTGCAGTGTTTGATAAAGAAAGTGTACTTTTCACTTTGAACTTAACTGTATATGAAAATGATGTAATGATGTAAATGATGTAAAAGATGTAAATGTAAAATGTCACTCAGGCAAATTCATTTGTAATATTAATATGAACGTTTTAACAAATATTTAATAAAATAGCTCTGTATGTAACAGGTCTCATTTTTAAGCCATGTTACAATCTGTTTCACTTAAACTTAAAAATAGCTTAAAAATCTTAATTAACAATGAAAAAATGTTAAAATGAAAAAGCCTCTTACTCACAATACATCAAAATCACAGTGTCTTTGTGGACATTCAGAAAGATTACGGCTTCAATTTGTCTTCACAGTTTTGTCTTTAATGAACCTCCATACATTTTGACTCTGATTTTACTCTTGCAGACTCTCAGTCAATATTAGTCAACTAGTCAAACATCCCTCGTCTTCTTAAAGGAGCAATGTTTTTTTATGTGTTCACAGTTCACAATGTCAGAAACGGTGTGATTTGTGATTTTGGTGTGATTTAGGGAAAAGTGCATTAATGTGATTTAGAGTGAAACTATCAAATATTTACTGGTTCCAGCTTCTTAAATAAGAGAATTTGCTGTTTTTCTTTGTCTTATTAGTGACAGTAAACTAAATATCTTTGGGTTTTGGACGTTGGTCAAACAAAACAAAACATTTCAACATGTCACTCACTGGGTGTAAGGAAGCTGTGAGGGGCAAAACAAATTAACCCAGAAAAAAATCAGCAAATAACTTGATAATGCCAAAAGGTTTAAATGTGAAAAACAGCAGAATGGTCCTTTAACTAGCAGGGTAACTCAGATTATTAACTCGCAGACTGCAGGTGAAGTTGTCTAAAACTGAAATACTGTCAGAAATGGTTTTCACACACAGATGAAATCTTTTTTACTGATCATCATAAATTTTGCACTTTAAAAAGACTATTATTCAAGAAGTTAAAATAAACTAAAGTACTGTACTCACTTATGAATTATGAAAGTATCACCAAAAGTTAAAAAACATGAAAAATGGCATTAATTTACACACATTTTTGTACCTTAAATGCCTAAATCTATTAAAATGTGACTGCCTAAGGTCCCTCATTTATTCAGTACAACAGACTAAAGCTGAAATGTCCATTAAGATGTGCATGTGTTGAATGAATGATCCCAGACTGAACTAAAAAACACCTTTAGTTTATGTTAAGGTGAATGTGGATAAAATTAAGGGTGAAAAAGGTGATTCTTTTTTTATAAGTCCATCCCTCAGTAATTCTGGCTTAGATTCAGATCAGCCTTTGAATCAAACTCTAAAGGTGAGTCAGGTAACAAACACAAAGGTGCACACATTTCACTTTGACTAAATAAACTGGAGTTTTCCATTCATGCACTTCATGCAGGAGTAAAGAGTCACTTACAGATCTGCAGCTCTGCGCCCTTGTCCTCTGCACGCAAACACACGAGTCCTGCAGCCATGTAGGGAGGTGCAGGCTGGTTTCTGCAGGAAACACCTCCCAGCTGATTCCCAGCCACTCCTCCCACTGATCACTGACGAGTAACACACAGCCACAGAGACAGGCTGCTTTAAATGTTCCATGTATACTTTCTCTATTCCATTATATCTAATATATACATATAAACAATCTATTGATCTTTAAGTCTTTAAGTAGAGAAATTGATTTGCACATTTGTACATCTCATGTCTCATAAAAATAAAAAACTTTTTAAAAAAAGTTTCATTTTTGCTTTTATGATCCTGTTTTTCATCAAAAATCAATCAGATCACATCCAGCAGCTCTGTGAAGATGTAAACAAACTGTCTGAACTGCATGATGGTCCAGTCACTTTGGAAGCCCCGCCCCCAAACCTGTGTGACATCAGAGCGGGGTCCAATCACTTCAGAAACACCCACTTCATGCTCTGATTGGTCGGCTGTGTGCAGGTGAGACAGTCAGCTGGGTGGAACTTCTCTCTCAGATCTTTTTTTGAACGTGTTTGTGTGTTCAACATCTGTGAGTCTCCTTCAGGTGTGGCCTGAAACAAAACTACAACAAACACTTAGATTTTTGATCAAACACATCACATCTTTCTTACATAAACCTTCATCACCAAAGTCCTTATTGTTTATACTGAGGGGACCATGAATGTCTGAATCCAATTTCATCACAATCCATTGTCTTCAGGCTTCAAACACACACCTCAAAAAATAAATCCGGACTCCTTTAAAGCTGTGCTGATCAATATTTTAGATTAACAACTGATAAGGTGACACTGATGAATCCACAGAAAAATGCTGAGCTTTTTAACCCTTTTAGCTAACGACATTAATATTAACTGAAACAGGACAAAAGTGAGGCGACTTTCAGCTCTGAAACAGAGTCTGAATGAGGGCGTGCACTCCGGCTAAATAAATTGAAGCAATCAAGACAAAGTCTGTGAGATGAAAACATGAAGTTCCTGCTCCCACTTCTCCATGCTGCTACAGTTAGCTTTTATCAGTGCATCTCATTTTATCAGTGATTGCATTTCCCATGTTTCCCTCGTCTTCAAAGTCTCTGACTGCAGTCCGGCTCTTTGTCCAGCAGAGACGTTTTTTTTTTTTTTTTTTTGCTTTTCCTCGCTTTTCCTCGAGGCTCCACACAGGGAGCCGGTCCTTCTAGGTTTTGTCTCAAAGTTTCGTGCTGCACACGATGACTCAGACTTTAACACTGTCCATGTCCAGGTAAACCATCACAGGCTTTTGGTGTTTTCTCTTTCCATCCTGTTGTCTTTATCTGTATTTAGCTTTTGCCCAAACACATTCACAATATTTAAGTTTAACAGCATCAAAGATGAAGTTTTATCATTCTTTCACTGTTCAAGCCAAAAACAGCACTACAGCATACGTCAGGCTAAAGAGCAGTGTTACACCTCTGATCACACACACCTGTAATGTAACCACACCCTGCAGTGATGTCACCGTGTCCTGCAGTACACCTGTACATCACTGCGACCAAATTAACCTGCTGCAATCATCAAAATCTCAAAGAGGCACAAAGTTCAGCCTTTGAAACAAGACTTTTCTGGTCTTTGTTAGCACTGTGAATGAACAGTCACCGTGGTGAACAAACGAAGGAAAGGTCGATGACTACAGGCGATGAAACTGAAGTGAGGTCTAAAAACACACCTGTAATTAACAATCGAGAAGGGTACCATTAAAGACGACATAAAAAAGGGCAGGTAAGGGCGGTGAGAGACAGTTTTCCTTGCACACTGAACTGTGTGATCAGTGCACTCAGTTATTGGTTCATTATCCATCCATCCATCCATCCATCCATCCATCCATCTTCATCCGCTTGATCCTGGGCCGGGTCATGCGGAGGCAGCAGTCTGAGCAGAGATGCCCAGACTTCCCTCACCCCAGACACTTCCTCCAGCTCTTCCGGGGGGACCCCGAGGCGTTCCCAGGCCAGCTGAGAGACATAGTCTCTCCAGCGTGTCCTGGGTCTTCATTATACTTTTTTTAACTTTTGTATTTTATTATAGCTTCATATTCTCAAACTTATTTTCTTTAGATTTTATTTACTTTTTTATTGTTATTAAATGTTGTTCTAAAGGTCAAGTTTATTTTACATTTTTCTGGCTTTTTTCTGAAGTTATGGAACAGTTAAAAATATAAATGTTTACCCTGAGAAGCCTGGAATCAAAAATACTGATTATTAACTGTGGACCTATTTTTTCTATGAAGTTTGCCATAAAGCAGATGTTTGAGCTGGGAACAGTGTGTGTGTGTGTGTGGAGGAGGGAGGAGTCCTTATGTTTATTTTGGCCAATAAGCACAGACATAGTGATTGATTTCTGCAGCATTCGGTACAGTATGCTTTTGTGAACTATTTGAAACTATTTGTTTTGGCCTCTGAGGGTTTTTGTGGGAGCCAGAAATTCGTAGGAAGACTGTAAAGAAGATGAGAAGATGTGTTGTTGTGTCACATCAACGTGTGTGGCAGTCAGAAAACAGAGACACCACAGCAGACCTGACATGAAAGATTTCAACTTTTAATCTGCTGTAATGAAACTTAAAATATAAATAAATAAAATACAGGTCTATACATAAAGAGTGTGAATTAAAATTACAAATCGAAGCATCCATCCATCCATCCATCTTCATCCGCTTGGTCCGGGACCGGGTCGCATGGAGGCAGCAGTCTGAGCAGAGATGCCCAGACTTCCCTCACCCCAGACACTTCCTCCAGCTCCTCCGGGGGGACCCCGAGGCGTTCCCAGGCGTTCCCAGGCTCCAGTCGAGAGACATAGTCTCTCCAGCGTGTCCTGGGTCTTCCCTTCCCCGGGGCCTCCTCCCGGTGGGACATGCCTGGAACACCTCCCTAGGGAGGCGTCCAGGGGGCATCCGAAACAGATGCCCAAGCCACCTCAGCTGACTCCTCTGATGCGAAGTGAAGGAGCAGCGGCTCTACTCCGAGCTCCTCCCGAGTGACCGAGCTTCTCACCCCTATTCTCTAAGGGAGCGCCCAGCCACCCTGCAAGCGGAGGAAACTCATTTCGGCCGCTTGTATCCGCGATCTTGTCCTTTCGGTCATCGGTCATTACCCAAAGTTCATGACCATAGGTGAGGGTGGGAACGTAGATTGACCGGTAAATTGAGAGCTTCGCCTTTCGACTCAGCTCCTTCTTCACCACGACAGTCCGGTACACCGATCCGCGCCATAACTGCGGACGCTGCACCAATCCGCCTGTCAATCTCACGCTCCATCTTTCCCTCACTCATGAACAAGACCCCGAGATACTTGAACTCCTCCACTTGAGGCAGGACCTCTCCACTCACCCGGAGAGGGCACGCCACCCTTTTCCGGTCGAGAACCATGGCCTCGGATTTGGAGGTGCTGATTCTCATCCCAGCCGCTTCACACTCGGCTGCAAACCGCTCCAGCACATGCTGAAGGTCCTGGCTTGATGAAGCCAACAGGACAACATCATCTGCAAAAAGCAGAGATGAAATCCTGTGGTTCCCAAACCGGACTCCCTCCGGCCCCTGGCTACGCCTAGAAATCCTGTCCATAAAGATTATGAACAGGACCGGTGACAAAGGGCAGCAGCCTGCCGGAGTCCAACATGTACTGGGAACAGGTCTGACTTACTGCCGGCAATGCGAACCAAGCTCCTGCTCCGGTCGTACAGAGACCAAACAGCCCTTAGCAAAGGCCCCCGGACCCCATACTCGCGGAGCACTCCCCACAGAATACCACGAGGGACACGGTCGAATGCCTTCTCCAGATCCACAAAGCACATGTGGACTGGTTGGGCAAACTCCCATAAACCCTCAAGCACCCTGTGGAGGGTATAGAGCTGGTCCAGTGTTCCACGACCGGGACGAAAACCGCATTGTTCCTCCTGAATCCGAGGGTCGACTATCGGCCGAATTCTCCTCTCCAGTACCCTGGCGTAGACCTTCCCGGGAGGCTGAGAAGTGTGATCCCCCTGTAGTTGGAACACACTCTCCAGTCCCCCTTTTTAAAAAGAGGGACCACCACCCCAGTTTGCCACTCCAGAGGTACTGTCCCCAACCTCCATGCAATGTTGCAGAGGCGTGTCAGCCAAGACAGCCCCACAACATCCAGAGACTTGAGGTACTCAGGGCGGATCTCATCCACCCCCAGGCGCCTTGCCACCGAGGAGCTTGCGAACTACCTCAGTGACTTCGGCTTGGGTGATGGACGAGTCCACCTCAGAGTCCCCAGCCTCTGCTTCCTCACTGGAAGGCAGGTCGGTGGGATTGAGGAGATCCTCGAAGTATTTCTTCCACCGTCCGACAATGTCCCTCAGTTGAGGTCAACAGCTCCCCACCCGCACTGTAAACAGTGTTGGCAGAGTACTGCTTCCCCCTTCTGAGGCGCCGGATGGACGGTTTGCCAGAATTTCTCTTTCGAGGCCGACCGATAGTCCTCCTCCATGGCCTCACCGAACTCCTCCCAGACCCGAGTTTTTGCCTCCAGGACCGTCCTGGGCTGTGGCTTGCTTGGCCTGCCGGTACCTGTCAACTGCATCAGGAGTCCCACAGGCCAACATGGTCCGATAGGACTCCTTCTTCAGCCTGACGGCATCCCTTACTTCCGGTGTCCACCACCGGGTTCGGGGATTGCCACCACGACAGGCACCAGAGACCTTGCATGGCCCACAACTTCGAACCGCCATGATCGACAACAATGGAGGCAGAGAACATAGGTCCACTCGGACTCAATGTCCCCAGCCTCCCTCGGAATCTGTGAGAAGCTCTTCCGGAGGTGGGAGTTGAAGACACAAACAACAGCAAGAGACCTATCCCCAACCCGAAGGCGCAGGGAAGCGACCCTCTCGCTTCACCTGGGTGAACTCCAACACGTGGCAGCTGAGCTGGGGAGCTATAAGCAAGCCCACACCAGCCAGCTCGCCGCCGAGCTCACCCTGGGCAACTCCAGAGTAGTGGAGGGTCCAGCCCCTCTCAAGGAGCTGGGTTCCAGAGCCCAAGCTATGGTGGAGGTGAGCCCGACTATCTCTAGCCGGTACCTCTCAACCTCCCGCACAAGCTCAGGCTCCTTCCCCCCCAGCGAGGTGACATTCCATGTCCCTATTGCCAGAGTTTTGTTCCAGGGATTGCCCCCCCTGCCACGACTGCTACCCAAACCACATTGCACCGGCCCCTCATTGGACCTTCCTGCGGGTGGTGAGCCTACTGGAAGGCGGGCCCACGTCGCCATTTCGGGCTGAGCCCGGCCGGGTCCGTGGGCAAAGACCCGGCCACCAGGCGCTCGCCTGCGAGCCCCAACCCCAGGCCTGGCTCTCCAGGGTGGGGCCCCTGGCAGTAACGCCAATCCGGGCGACGTAACGGTCCTTGTTGATTCTTTCTTCATGGTGGGCTTGTGAACCGCTCTTAGTCTGGCCCGTCACCTAGGACCTGTTTGCCATGGGAGACCCTACCAGGGGCGTAATGCCCCCGACAACATAGCTCCTAGGATCATTCGGGCCAAATCGAAGCACACAAAGTATTTATTTGGAATCATTTTTCAGATTAAAATTTATCCTGCTAATAAAAACTGCCAAATCTTCTTCCATGTAAGTCGGTGGGAGACCGGAGGATGAAAATCGCCTGATCCTGAATCATCCAGGATTCACCAGCAGCCGTCAGCCCATGTCAAGACATCCTCACCCAGCGTCTGTCTGCTTTTCTTTGCACTTTTAACACCAATAAAAGTTCATTCTGTCATTTATGAGTTCGATGTTTAAAATCAAGGTAGAGTCATTTATGGCATTGAACTTCTATATGCATTATTGTGATAAAATATGTTGATTTGTCAGGTTTTTAATGCTGGTAAAAACTAAAACAGACCTTCATAGTTTCTCATTTGATTTTCCAGGAATAATATCATGATGTAAAAAGATCCCATCCATATTCTTCCTGTCTCGATAGTGAAATGGCTGTTTAGTCTGAGTCTAAATGAAGAGTTTTAACACTCGTCTTCATCAGTGTGTAGGAGCATTAAACATTATTATTAAACACTGTACTGCTGTTCTTAACTGTCTGTGGAGAAACAGACCAAACCAAACAGAAATAAAGTCCTAATTTTCACTCAGCTTCTCAACTGGGACAGTTGTTAAGTGTTCACGGTGTAAAAACCATAAAACTCTCAGAACAACAGCTGAGGTTGAGATAATGAACTATTAAATTATTACAGACCATGGCTGCTCTCTGAGTCCATTTTTAACAATTCATCAGCACTGGAACTGCTCAATTTTGCTCTTTAACAACCGTGAGGATATTTTATAGGCCGTCCTGAGTTTTACTTATAAAACTGAAATCACCTCAGAGATTAAAAACCATGCAGGGAGTCCGAGGTCTGTTCACGTTCACTCAGTCCGCTGGCTGCCATGACTGAGGGTTAAAGGTCAACCATTTGATCTGGTTATACAATACGTCCGAGCAAATAAGCTTACAGTATGACATCATGTGAATATAATACTTTGACACTACGCAAACGACTACACACAGTGATCTTATTTTCACCGTCTGGATGAAAAAGTGTGATCACTTCCACATGTTCTCATACTGTAAAATCCTACACAGCTACATGTATTTGGTATTGTGTGACATTTTAATGTGTGCCAGGTCTCCCTGAGCACCCACAGGCCCGCAGCAGCTCTGGATCCTCCTCAGACGGGGACGTCGACCAAGGGAGGCTCTCAGCTGAGTGTAAATACAGCAGGAAACACTCAGAGGTTTGATATGTGTGTGAGGCCATCCCTGCAGCTGCTGTCCGCCGGGCTGGCTGCTTCTTATCAGCTGCTTCTTCTTATCTGCTTCAGGACACACTGAATCACATCCCACAAACAAGACTTCAGGTCTGCAGCCACGCCAAGCTGGAAACACACTTTAGGATTACTGAAACACCACACAGATATTTCCACCAACACACACACAGATATATGTCATCTTCACAACACTGGAGGACAGTTACATTATGTTTCCCCAAACATCCAGCTAGAAAATCAAATCTCAGCTTGTGGGATTGAAACTTGCCCAGAAAAAGCAAAGAAACAGAGCAAAGTGACTAAAAACTCTACAAACTACACAGGCTACAGAAGGTGAACAAACACTGGAAGAGGAAGGTGCACCGACACCTGATGGACTGGATGATAAAACCATGTAAACTGGAGTCAAAGTGCAACAGTCCTGTTTGCTTGACATTAACTGAGCCATACTGTTCATTATTCATGTCAAAGGTTTCCAATCCTAAATATCAAACATGTTTGATCTTTATGTTAAAGATCTGAAGACCACACACATTTTGTCCTCCGACTGCCAAAACCAGCTTCAAATCACAGCTACAGGCTAAACAGCTGTAATGACTGTCGCAGCCTTTAGTGACCCCGTGAGGCTTTAACAGATCATCGTCCATGTTGGATCAGTGAAAGCTTTGCTATTCTTAGATGGCAGCAAACAGCAGCCATGTGGACGACGTCTCAGCTCGCCAGGCTCAGCTCCACTGTCACGCTTGGTTTCTGGCTTCAAATTGAACTCAGGTCCTTTTTTCTACCGATAATAAACACAGGTGTGTCCTTGTTCAGCTTTAAAAAGTTGTTTATGCTCTGCAACTAATTCATCTGAAAACGATTTTCTTGAATAATAAATTGATCGGTTTGTTTAAAAACTGTCAAGAAGTGAAAGTAGTGAAAAGTCACCAAAAGGTCCAAAACACCAAAAATATTCATGTAACTAACAAGTATGACAAAAGGAAGCAACAGATTCTCACATCTGAAAATGACAGAAATGCTCATTAGATTTCAAAATAGCAGGA
This sequence comes from Scortum barcoo, assembly GCA_023238725.1. Classification (NCBI taxonomy): domain Eukaryota; kingdom Metazoa; phylum Chordata; class Actinopteri; order Centrarchiformes; family Terapontidae; genus Scortum; species Scortum barcoo. Next base: position 1,191,684 of record CM041546.1, on the reverse strand, counting down.
GATTAATTGTGATAGTTCATTAATTGATAAAACAAAAAAGTGCAAATGAAATAAAAAAATTGACACGAGCGTCATCAGCAGGTGAACGACGGAGCGATATTTTCAAGATCAGTTACAAACCTTCAAGTTCAAACTACTTAAATTCAAACGGCAAGAAAATAATAAAATCTGTGTTTTTTTTTTGGAAGCTCTGGAGAAAAAGACTTTTATGAGAGTCCAAATCTGAACTCTGCATCAGCCTGAAATCAACAGGCTGCTGCGACCAGAGCTACAAATCCCAAAACCAGAATACAACCATAAAACTGAAAGGAGAAGCTCTGACGCGGCCTGCAGCTCTGCTCTGTGGGTGAAGATGCAGCGAACTGTCCAAAACATACATCTTGTCATAAAACTTTCATTCATAATTGTAATTTAAGTAACCAAGAAATTAAAGTCCAACCCGAATCTGGTTTGTCTGTTAGAAAAGAGGATCAGGTCCAAACTGCTCCTCAGTCTGCAGCTGCTCCTGATTTTTTTCTGTCCTGCTGATCTGATCGGTGTCGCAGACCGAAGCTGTAAAGTTTACGAGCTACATGTTTGTATTTTTGGACATTATTGATACTCAGGGTTTTTCATATACTGCCCACCATTTATTTCAGCACATTTAAAAAGAATTTAACTTTCCTGTCAGACCAAACGAGACGTCTGCTCATGCATCCTGTTACATGATGATTTTCTATGCAGCAGGTCTCATAGAAATAAACTGGAAAGAGGACTTTGGGAAACATTTCGTGGTAATGGAAAGTTATCTGTGATTTGTAGTTAAACCCAACTGTTTAAAATAAATGCTTAATGCTGAATGTTCTCACTTTCAGCCAACAAGCTGCAGATTTAATGAAGTTACAGCAGTTTACTGAGCGTTTTGGCAGCTTTAAGCAGATCGTAGCTGTTAGCGTCGTTCAGCCTGCTGAAGCACAGTTTGCTCTTTTGAGTCTCTCCAATCAACACACAAACGGTGACAAATAAAAGGAAAAACCATTATGAAGTGTTTCACGGGGGAACTCAGGCCACCAGAGCAGCTGGTGGGATGAATGTCATTCCCCCACAAGATAATCCCTCATTTATATTCACAACCTTTATTTAAATCAGGTAATCTCATTGAGATCAAGTTCTCTTTAGCTAGAGAGACCTGAGTAAAGCAGATAGATAAAAAAATGAGACCAGATGCGTAAAAAAGACATTCAGCATCAGAGACAGTGAAGATAAGAAAGAGATTTGAAGGTGAAAGTTTATATCACTTTGTCTTATGGTGAAGAAGAACTTTGTCTCAAAATCTTCCATAATGTGAAACTGGTGATTGTGTTTTCATCCTCAGCAAATCCTTCAGTGAACAGCAGCAGTGAAGCATCTGCATTTGAAATGTTTCTCTGTTCAGGTTTTTCCTTTCATTTGTCCCAACACCTACCAACCAGATTATCATGAAAGCTTTTGTTGTGGTGCCCTCAGAGTAAAACCTCTTATTATTTTGGTGAGTGTCTGAACATTTGTGTGTCAGGCTAACATTTCAGTCTCAGTCAATATATACTGGTCTCATTCCTGCTCCTCACAGAATAAATCTCTTAGTGTTTAATGATCTTCTCCTCCAGATTGTGTAGCTCCACATCTAGTGACCCTCCAAAAACAGATAAATCAGTGCTGCAGCCTCCAGATGACTTTAGCAGCACTTTAGACTAAACTGGAGTTATAATCTAAGCAAAATAATGCTGTAAGTTTTCTGGAAAACGTTAAAGAGTCACTTTAGGGAATGAAATGTCCGATTTGGCCTGATCATGTAAAATCACGTGTGTGGAGAAATCTGAAGCTCAACCACTGATCACAGACTACACTGCTGATTTGACCTTTTTATTGTTAGTTGCTTGTAATGGTTTTAGTAGCTGAAGCTTATTTTGCTCTTAGTCTCGCTGGAGTGTCTCTCAGTAACGGTATTACAAAAATGTTCATTTCCTGCCAGTTCTTGGGCCTTGTTGGCACTGTCACTGCTGGAGGAGTTCAGTCAGTAATCTCCTCATCTCTTCCAAAAGACTTTAACAGCTTCCAGCCTCAGTCTGATGTTCAGGATCCTTCTTTTCCCTCCGAAGGATAAAAAGGATTCTGAACTTCAGCAAGATCAGCATTGAAATCACAAAAAACAAATAATAAAAGTGGCCTACCTCCCTCCTGGGACCCTCGCGGCCACTCCTATTGGCTCACAGAGTCGGGATCCTCGGGTCTGCAGGTGGGCTCAGTTGATCCAGTTTGTGTTGGACTAGTGGTCACAGTCGGTACTGCAGATCACCTGCTGCAGCCCATTCACATCACTTAGAAAAGAAACAGCTGTAACACAAAGAAAGACAAGAATTAGTCGGAATTAATAAAATTGTCTTTTTATTGAGTTATTAGAACTTTTGGAATAAAAAAATAAAACACCCACTGTATATGTTTTAATAGTAGAAAGAAAAGCATGTCTCATTCCTTCAGAGGAGCATGACTAACTTACATAAAGCATACATTTTAACATCTGGGCATCCACCTTTGTGCAGTAGTGTGCAGCACCCAATCAGTCAAGTATGGGATACCTCAGGGGTCAATCCTTGGACCTCTTTTGTTCTGTAGACGTGGTATTTATTTCACTGGTATAGGACACAGTTGGGCGCCAACACATCCCAGAACAAATACCGCCCTCTGCTGGTTACCTGTCAAAACATTTTTAGACCTTTTGCAGGAAAACTTGGTGTTCTGTTCAGCTGATTGGTGCTTGTTTATTTTTATGGTATCTTATTGGTTTTTAATCACTTGCTTATTATTTAAATTCATTTCAGTGTATTGTTTTACATTGTTTTTAGCTGTTGATTTTTGGCTTTAGTTCATTTTATTCTCCTTATCTTTTAAAATGGTTTTATTGTGAACCACTTTTTGTGTTTTGAAAGGTGCTACAGAAATAAAGTATGTCATTATTTATTATTTATTATTATTTTTACATTATACATGGTTGGATAGTTAGAAGTTAATTGTTTGAATTGTTTGTAAAGATCATAATCTGAAAGTAACTGTTGACTGAAGTAATCAACATAAATGTGGTGGATTAAAAATGACAATATCTCCGTACTTAGGTTTTGTGGCGTAAAAGTATAAAGAAGCAGAAATAAACAAGTAAAGCTAGCTGGATATCACCACACAGATCTAAAGAAGTAATAACTGTGTAATGTAAATTTTTCACTGTAATCATATTTGTTCTGCTTTGCTGCCAAACAGAGCTGCAGCCAGACTTCCTCCAGAGGATGAGGACTTGGCATCACCTTGTGGAAAATAGATGGTACTGAGACAGCTGCAGGTTACTTTCACTTTTAATATTAGTGTGATGAATCATCAAGAGATTTATTTCATTAAGTTATTTTGCTGTCTGAGTAATCCTTAAATGAATAATAAACTTAACAAGGAGGAGATCACTGTAAACCTCTGACAGGCTGAAATAAAGAGCCAAACAGACGTGCTGTTGCTTTCCTGAACATTTTTAGAGTTTGAGAGGTTGTTTTGATGTGATGTGTTCAGATAAATGGAGACAGGCAATTTGTATGTCAGTACTGATAGACAATGCTCGAGTTCTATTATCTGAAATATACATTTTAATCAGAAACTAGTGTGAAACATAAAATGATTTTTTTGCTGCAGACATGTTAGTAAATCTGGCTGAAGGTCATCTGTGACCTGCATTTCAATGGTATTTAACTAGCTGCTCCAAAAAAAGGCTGTTTTTGACCCGTTGTCGGTTATCTTTTTTCAAAAATAGCACCTGATCTCATCAAAATCTAAATATCCTGAAACATCACAGTAAAAGATGGAATCAACAACTGAGAGAAAGTTTTTTAAGTGGAAAACACCTGTAAAGATGAAAAAAACTAAACAAGCTCAAAGGGGAAACTCACTTTTCTGGAGAAATACAACACATGCATGTTCAAGGAAGAAAATTTAGAGTTAACATGTCATCATAAAAAAAATTTAAATGACACCTGATGTGTTTTGCAGTTAAAATGTCCCAGAACAGACTGTGAGTAAAGTCTTTTCATTACTGAGGTCACTTTGATGTTCCTTGACCATGCAACATGTGTTTTTTAAACTTTTTCCGGTTTCATGTTTAGTGTGAAATGTCAGTTTTTCTTTGACTGATCCAGGGCGTCCTGTGACACCTCCTCCTCCTCCTCTTCTTCTTCCTCTTCCTCTTCAGCTCTTCGTCACACAGACTTTCTCACAGTCCCTCCTCATCATGAAGCGGTTTCCGTTGCCGCCGCAGCCGCCGCATACCAGAACTGAGAGCATCTTCCCTGATGGCTGTTAAAGTACCACATCAGCGTGTAGTTCTGGCAGCCGCCGACGTCGGGTTTGAGGAAGCAGGTGTCTGAACGGAGACAGGAGAGAGATTCATGTGTTAACCTGAACATGTCACTCATCACTTTGGTGAAACTTTGCTCTCCTATATCACAGACCATCTTCTTTCTGGTGATGAAGAATCTGAATTCTGAATCTGTTGCTGATTTTTTTTCTTATTTTCTTCTTCAGTCCATGAGGCAATCAACTCCATGTGTCCTCCATGGTGGCAGGAAGTGAGCAGAAACGAAAGCACTGACTGCATACATATCCATCAGAGCATCTATTTTTGAGGCGATATTTCAGGCTTAACACTTTTGGTAAATTTATTTTGGTGCAATGACTTCTGTCAGATGTGTCACATTTTATCTGCTGCTGCAGTACGTAACCTGTAGCAGCATGTGCATGTATGTGATTTTATTTTATATATTTTTTGCTGCATACGCATCATGTAAAATCAACAAAGTTGTTCTTTAGGCTACAAGTGCTGTTGGAGTTTTTCCTTTTCCATGCACAGTGTAAGTCGGTGCAGTTGTCTTCTACATGAACTGTAGCTGTGTGGGATTCGATGGATGTTCTGCATGTAATTTACACACAGCTTGCACAGAATGGGTTCCTTCATTCATTTTATAAACCCTTTTTTATTCTCTGTTTATTTGGATGTGCCAGGGCAGATACAAACTATAACCTCACTATGAAATCAAGTACAGACAAAAAAATAGAAGCAGCATGTTTGAAAATCAAGATCCAACTTTCCCACATTTTCCTGGCCTGTCACGATCTGATAGAAAATGTGATTCTTTCCATCCTAAATCATTAATAATGTTGATCTAATCATTGATTATTCATCATTTGCTGTGATAGCTTTTCTGCCAGCAGTGCTGAGTGAAGAAAACTCATCTGACATGACAGCCCGAATACTTTTCAACCCTTGTTAAACCCAGACGGCTCGAACAGCAACTGAGCTGACCACAAAGATCCAAAGTGCATTTATACATCAAGATCATTCAGGTGTTTTTCCTTAACTGAATAATAGAGGTTTTTTTTGTTCTCAGTGGCCAAATTTCTTTTCTGTAACAGTGGCATCATTTAAACTTGTCTGTGTGCAAAGTCAGTTTTTCATGTAGGTTTTCTCAGTAACAGCTGAACGTAACTTCTCAAAGTCACTGTGAACAATTTACTTTTGAAAACAGAAATGGGCTGCTTTCGCTAAAAAACAAACAAACTTGAATTTATCTAAATGAAGAACAGATCAATGAAAGAGCAGTTTTTTTTGTTCAGATCTGTGAGAGATGAAACAAGTTTCAGGTGTTTAATCCACACATCAGACAGAGCGCAGCGTCACCGGATGTTTAATTTGTTTGTGCTCTCTGAGGTTTGGAGAAGCAACTTTCATAAAAACATGAATTTATTAGAAGCAGCAGCTGAACTAACAAGTATAAAGATTATTGGATCGAGTCTCAGTGAACACTCACTCACTTCAGGTGTGTAAAATGGATTTTAAAGATATGTGAGATTGAAATTCAAGTTAATTCAAGTTAAATTTTTAGAAACAGAGAATGGGATTATTACAATCAGATGATAAGTTCGTTTAGTTAGTTAGTTTGACTCTGCTGGTTGAAATAAATCTCCTCCAGTCAACATCTGAAAATCTGAAAGAATCCGTTTGGTGATTTTTTATATTTTTCTTATTGTAATTTAAATCAGCTGCTCTCTGTAGTTTTCATTACTAATTTCTACAGCGGATGAATCCACATTTGGTGATCTGAGTGTTCGTGGCAACAGGACAGTATGTGTGTATATGTGTGTGTGTGTGTGTGTGTGTGTGTGTGTGTGATTGATTCAAAATAAACTACAGTGTGTGTGTTCATGTTGAAGAAGGAACACTGAGGCTCATTGCAGAGTTTGAGTAGTTTTCAGGTTTTCAGAAGAGAGATCAGGCTGTGATACACACACTTGTTATTGTTGGTTTGGATTTGCAGATTGGACATTTTATTAATATTACTATAGAATATCTTATACTTTGATTGAGCAAAACTCAACATCAGGGTAAAATGAACCACTAGAAGCCACCAAAGCCTTAAATGTTTAAATCCTTCATGGGGAGGACTAATAAATTAACACTGCAATTTCATGTTTACTTCATCAGGACAGTTTGACTTTTTCTTCTGTGTGTTCTGGAACAGATTATAAATTCCTTCTTTGACACAAACTCCAGCGCTTTGGACTAAAACAAAGCACAAACTACATTTAGTGTGTGTCTGTGTGTGTAAAGTGACGTGTGGGCTACCGTTCAGGTTGGCTCCCAACTGTCTGTCCACTGAAGTGTCGACGTCATCCAGCTGTGTGATCTGAATATATCCTCTCGTCAGCTCCTGAAACTTCTCCTTCACCTCCTCTCTAAAAATATCCGTCCCCGCATCTGCTGACCCCTGACTGGACACACAAAAATCACTGATTCTTGCATATCTTTAGCTGCAGTGACTTTAAAGAACAGTAAGATTATAAAACTATAACTTAACAGCTAAACAGAGTAAAATGTAAACATCTTTATTATCAGAAATATGTTAAGTGTTGAAATGGGAAATTGTTTTGGTGGCTCGAGTTTGCACGCGGTGACTTTGGACCTATAACCTCAGTATTTCTAACATTTAAAAACAAGTTCAAACACAGGTCATATACTATCTATGACATCTAAAAATGTTTCAAATAAATGAAGTCAACTTCTTAATCTTAAATTTGAGATGTTATTTGACCTCCAAATCTGCAGATAATGTTTTTTTTTTCCAGATTCCTTCTCTTATCTGGAGCAAAATTCCAACAGACATCTTCATCTCTGTCTCTCTCTTCTCCCTACAGGCTGGGATAGTCTCTCTAATCTGAGCTCACTCGTCAGGATCGGTTGCTAAATCACAGAGCAGGATTACTCAATGACAGTGAAGCAGCAGCTCAAACAGAGTGCTGTCTTTGAATCCAACAGGGTCATTATCTGTTGTTTGTTTTGCTTGTGTTGATGGATGATTTGTTGATTTATTTCTCTTGTTCCTTCTTCTGTTGTGTGTAAATCTTTAGAAATCGTGAGTTACCCGGTTAAGAATTCTTCTTGGTCCAGGTCTTCCAGCTTGTTGCAGGTCTGTTTTAATGACGGAGGAGGATATGAGTTGATTCCCTCTGAAATAAACACAGTTTGTTGTTGTTTAGAAACAAGAAGAAATGTCTTTAAAGTTGAACCGATGTGAAACTGTTAATGTATCTTAATGTGGAGCCTGAGTCTTACTGTTGAGAGCGGAGAGGAAGACTCTGAAGAAGCGCTGGGCGTAGTCCTGCTCGTCGGCCTTCAGTCGGTCCATGTGGATCAGGTGCTGCTGGACGGGCAGACTGGCCAGCTGTTCCACCTCCGTCCGGCTGTAGCGGTCACCGACGGTCACCACAAACAGCGCCACCCCCTCACACTTGGCCTTCTGGGAGATGTACTGCAGCTTGGCTCGGTCCTCTGAGGCCGTCTGGGTGCCGACCACAGCCAACACTGCCCTCCTCCTCCTGCGGGGCTGTGTGGCCTTCAGGAGCACCTCCCTCAGGACGAACTCCAGCGTGTGTCCCAGCGCCGAGGAGCCGCCCTGCTGCTGCATGTTCTGGATCAGGTGCTTCTTCATCAGGTCGTGGTTCTGGAGGCTTTGCAGGCCAAACTCCTGCTTGACGGCCCGAGTGCCACTCTGCTGGACTACGGCCACCCGGGCTTTGCTGTCGGCCCTGCGGGGCTGCGGGCTCACGGCCAGCTGCTCCACCACAGAACCCAACAGCTGCTGGACGCCGGCGTACTCGTCAGCCTGCACCTCCCTGGAGCTGTCCAACACCATGACCAGGTCCAGGTCCACCTCCTGAGGCTTCGGGATGTCCTGGATGAACTTGCAATCATCTGAAGGTCTACAGGGGTCTGGAGAACAAAGACAGTTATCATCGAGAGGCCAACTGGCTCGGTCAGAAAGTGACTGAACGTATCTAGATTAGATTAGATTAGATTCAACTTTATTGTCATTACACATGTATAAATACAGAGTAACGAAATGCAGTTTAGCATCTAATCAGAAGTGCAAAGAAGCAGCAAGTGCATTATAAATATAGTATATAGTAGTATGAACAGTATATGTACAGGTAAGAGTAGTGGTTATCAAGTATCCAGAAACTATATAGATATGATATGAACAATATATATATACAGGTGTGCTATACTAATATACAGAAGGGCTATATTAATATACAGATACATTGTAAGGATGAATATGTATATGAACAATTATGTACAAGAACAGAGATGGATGTGAACACTATATACAGGTATGTATACACAATTATGTGGTGGGACAACAGGAGTGCATGACAGTGGACAATGTAGGGGTTAGGTTAGGGGGTGGGGGTGGGGGGTGGGGGGGGTGGGGTTGGGGTGATCAATGGGGACAGAGTTCAGTAGAGAAACAGCTATAGGGAAAAAGCTGTTCCTAAACCTGCTGGTTTTAGTTCTGGAGGCTCCTGTAACGCTTCCTGGAGGGCAGGAGCTGAAAAAGAGTATTGGCAGGATGAGAGGAGTCCTTAAGAATGCTACGTGCCCTTCGTAGACATCGCTTCTTCTGGACGTCCTCTATGGCAGGAAGTGGAGTCTTTGTGATGCGTTGGGCGGTTTTCACCACCCTCTGCAGTGCCTTGCGGTCCGTGCGACAGAGCAGTTCCCATACCAGACTGTGATGCAGTTGGTTAGGGATACTCTCTATTGCACACACCGGTAAAAGTTGCCTAGGATGGCAGAGGGACAGGTGGTTCTTCTTCAGTGTCCTCAAGAAGAACAGGCGCTGATGGGCCTTCTTAATCAGGCTGGAGGTGTTTGTAGTCCAGGAAAGGTACTCTGAGATGTGGGTCCCCAGGAACTTGAAGCTGGAGACACGTTCAACAGCCATGCCGTTGATGTGGATGGGATCATGTGTCTCCCTTTTCACCTTCCTGAAGTCCACAATGAGCTCCTTAGTTTTGCTTGGTGTTAAGGAGCAGGTTATTGTCAGCACACCATGTGGCTAAGTGCTCGACCTCTGCCCTGTAGTGTGACTCATCATTATCACTGATGAGTCCAATCACCGTGATGTTATCTGCAAACTTTGTGATGGAGTTGGATCCATACATAGGCCTGCAGTCATGGGTGAAGAGGGAGTAGAGGAACGGGCTCAGCACACAGCCCTGTGGTGCACCAGTGTTGAGTGTGATGGCGGAGGAGCAGTTGTGGCCTGACCTGAGTGCAGCGCTGTAGATACAGCATCCTCTGTGCTCCTATTGCTTCAGGTAGGCAAATTGGTGTGGGTCCAGTGTGGGGGCAGGCATGTCTTGAGGTGTGCCAGGACCAGCCGCTCAAAGCACTTCATCACAATGGGTGTGAGTGCTACGGGCGGTGGTAGTCATTCAGGCACGTCGGAGAGGAGTGTTTCGGCACTGGCACAATGGAGGTGGTCTTGAAGCACGCTGGTACTGCTGTCTGGGCAAGTGACAGGTTGAAGATGTCCGTAAAGACCCCTGCAAGCTGCTCAGCACGAAGCTCTGAGCACACGTCCCGGAATGCCATCAGGTCCAGCAGCCTTGCGTGCGTTGATTTGGCTCAGTGCATTTTGAACGTCTGTGGGGGAGAGTGTGAGGGTCTGGTGATCATCAGAGGGTTTGGGTTTGATAATCATGTCCTTGTTGTCCTTGTCAAAATGGGCGTAGAAGTCATTCAGCTCGTTGAGGAAGGACACATTCATGACTGTTGGTGTGGAGTTGCTGGGCTTGTAGTTGGTGATGGCCTGGATGCCCTGCCACATGCGTCGGGGGTCAGAGTAGACAAAGTATTCCTCCACCTTCAGCTTGTAGGCTTGCTTGGCCTTTTTGATGCCCCTCTTCAGGTCTGCTCTGGATGTACTGTAGGCCTGTGCGTCACCCGATCTAAAGGCACTGTTACGCTTCTGATTAGTTGTACAATGTTTGTGTGAGAGCCACGGGTAGCCTGAGAGGCAAACTGACTCCAGTCTGTGTCTCTAAACCTGTCCTGGAGTAGAGAATCCACCCCTGCGCTGGCCACACTTTGATGGTCCTCACAGATGGTTTCACATCTGTGAGGATGGTTTGATTAAGATCCTGTTTTAATAATTATAAGCTTAAATCACATGCTTGTTAACACTATGAGGAACTCCTCCAAAACAACCTCTGAGTCAAAGTTTATGCTGGAACATTGGATTTCCAAAACGTAATGCAGAGTCTGTCTTTGTCATTTTGAGGAAGCTTCTGTCACCAACTGAGTTTGTAATTTTCTTGGACAGAATCTCAAGAAACAGTTGAAGATTGTCAGGAATACGTTTCTGATTTCTGCCAACAAACAACAGTCAGTCTCTCCTTGAAGACATTCATGGTGTTGTGGTCCATTGTTGATGGAAGTTATGGATGAAAAAAAAATTTACAGAGAAATTCAGACCCTGATTTCTTTCTCACCTCAGTGACCTGATCATACTTGTTAAATCTGTTGATTTTAGAAAGTCACAAACGTTGTTGGATATTGCTGCACAACTTCAAAAATATGCATGGTGTGAATGTTTGAAATGATGATCCAATGAATCACACTTTCCATAATATTACTAATGATTTAGATAAAATATTAATCCAAGCATGAGCTTCAGTGCTTACCGTAACAGATTGCACAGAGTGTGACCTTCCTCAGATCAGCAGCCATGTCCCTCCCCAGCTCTGTGACGATGAAGTTTCTCGTGTCGTCAACCTGAGATGAAAGAGCGGCTGTCATTATTTATCGCTCAGTTCATTCCTGCCAAAAAGGGAGTATTTCTTCAGTGATAACATAACAGCCAGCAACGGAAAATCTGTCCATCACCAGATGTTAAAATTATTAAATTATATTTAAAAAGTATTTCTTACACAATTTTCAAGATAATCATTTAACCGACAGCCACAGTTTCATTTTTCAAGTGTGCCTGCAGTTTGGTAATGATGAAGAGAAATTTCTGACCCAAGATGATAAATGTGATAATAAATTAAAAGGGAGTTTAAGTGCAAAAGAAGTTGGAATTCGTTGGTGTTTCTAAAGTCCAAACAAGCTCCTCAAAAACTAGATTTGATCTGCTTAAACAAATTACTCTGAATGGGGAGGAGGTTATGCTTTAATGGTTGGGAGCACACGTCTGCATGTAAACTGTGAATAAAAACCTTCAGGGAAAACTTTTTTACTGGACATGCATTCCCCTGACATGCAGTCAGTACCAAAGCTGAAGCCAGACTCTTCAGGATGAGTATCAGTATCAGACTACTTTATATCAGTGCAATAATGGCCCAACAGATGTGGACGGGATTGAATATAAGTGATGAGCACAACAATATATCCCACGGTTAAGTGGAAGAAAACAGATGCAGCATGCAATGCAATGGTTTGATTAAGATGATCTGATTAGTCAAAGTTTGAAGGCCAACATGTAGTTTGCAAGATGATAATCTAATGAAGTTTGAGGTTTTAGGTGATCAGTCTGGTTCGGTCTGGATGTGATTTCCCTGAAACCACAAAGAGAATAAAAATGTGTCCCAGCCTCTGAACTCTGCTGATGAATCAAACACACCTCCAGTATTCGACTGATGGCTGCGCTGTTACGCAGAGAGACGACCGCCGGGAAGATGTTGCGGGCCCGGTACTCCATCATGGCGGTAACTATGTCGAAATTGTTTTGTGACGCCCCAACAGAGAAGAAGACGACAACCTTCCTCATCATGACTCCTGCACGGATGCGTTTGAAGACGTTCTGGCCCACAAAGCGCATGGCGGCCCCCAGGTGGCGCCGGTTGGACGTCTGCTCAAAGGCGATGTTCTTCACGGCCTCCACTAGCTTTGATTTGCGTTGGTAGTCCTGAAAGCGGATCAGGTACCTGGTGTAGGCGCTGTAACCCACCACGGCCACGCGGGCGCCCGTCGGACAGTTGCTCTCAGCGATGGAGATGTCGCCCAGCAGGGAGAGGAGGGCGGAGCGCTGCCTCTCGAATACTGCCGGGGTCACGTCCACCGACATGTCCAGGCCGAACACCAGCTCGGTGGGGTAAGCTGGACACGCTGAGCGACCTGGTGGAGTTCATGGTGAGAAAAGTGGAGAAAGATCACACTGCTACACAAAAAACCCAAAACTGGAGAGTTTGATCAGATTTAGCAGAGTTTGACTTCAAAGTCAGTGGAAAGACGTGAACAAAAGCCAAGAAGACACTCAAGGACCCACAAACACCCGTAAATCTTCCAGGTGGTTTATAGTGAATCAACAGAGTCACAATATCAAAACTTAGTGAAATTTCACTTGAGGATCAGTCTGAACCGTCTTTGAAATGTCTTTCAAATTGTTGCCAAAAAAGGAAAATCCAAACTGCTCACTTTCCTCTGACCTCCACTGGAGGATCTCAACAAACTGATGTTCAAACCCAATTAATTTAGTTTAGTTAGTTAATACAATTAATTCCCATTAAGTTCTCACATTTTACAAAGAGCCTTTTTATAGTCAACCACTTCATGAGGTTTGGGTGGAATAAGCACAAATATACCCAAGAAGCTTTGCAGCGTTTATCTGATCTGTCAAAAGCTCAACCAGCGAATCATGTTTGTAGCTGATCTGAATGGAGGAGGGGCCGGTGTGGAAAGAGATGAAATCAGATGTGTGTTCTGGCTAGCAAAGACAAATATATGAGGCCAAATGCATCTGGATTTTCTTTGAATAAAGGAATCTTGATATGACAAGTGTTAATGGAGCGTCATATTTTACTTTGTCATCATTGGAAAACATGATTTAAAAATACTGTTTCTGTACATGTTCAGTTAAATTTTTTTATGTCTTCTTTATATCCCTGACTGCCGCATGATACAGAAACTACAAGTCATTTCTCAACACTTTCACTTTATAATTAATTACTGTGTAACTGCCAACTGTTCACATACAAGTTCCACATGTGAAAAATTACACTGAAGACATTAAAGTGAAAAAGGTTAAAGGTGTTCATATTTGCTTGGTGATCTCACTGTGTTGGCTCCTCATGAGAAAATCCTCCAGCTCATTTTTTATTTTTGGACTTACCAGATTGTTGAGCAACAAGCGACTCATACATACCAGTCGAACAAACTGTGTGGAGGAGAAAAATGTATTTAGATTAGATCCAAAGAAAAATCCACAAAGTAAAAACAACTAATTAAGAAATACACAAAAACACTCAAAAACGAAATGACAAATGTCGTCTGAGCCAAAATGTGACCCATGATGAATTTTTGTATCTTAAAACTCACCACAGTTGTCGCTGATGTAGCTGATCAGCTGACAGTCCTGAGGCAACAGAAAAGATGTTTTATGTGAACATATTTTATATTTCCCTTTAATGTTGGCAGGCAAAGTGAATTTAAAGTGGACTTACAGTCATTCCTCTGCCTCCAGGAAGACCTCTGGGACCCTGAGGGAGGGATGTTGGTGAACTTGACTCTTATCGTTCAATACTTTGATTAACAAACTTACAGATCTTTACTGGCTGACGTCTCCTGCTGCTGTCGTAAAGCTATCAGAGTTTCCTTTTTGTTCATGATAATCATTAAACTCTCAGCGCCCGCTCACCCTGTGTCCTGTATGTCCCGGCTCTCCAGACGTTCCTGATTCTCCAGACCTGCCTGAGTTCCCCTGAATCAGTCAGACCAGAAACAAAACTCACTGCTGAAGTAAAAACAGTCAATAAAAAGACATTTAAAAAAAACAGGTTTCCACTCACCCCTCGGCCTTGGTTCCCTTTGCGTCCTGGATATCCTTTTGGTCCCTGCAGACCGTTCTCACCCTGAACACGAGGAGATCCGATCAGTTTAAACTCCACTGCGCTTCTTCTCTTTCACGTTTTGTCTGTAAGGCTGGACGGACTCACCTGTTGACCAGGGTAACCAGGAAAACCACGATCTCCCTTTGTAGAGAAGTCAGGAAGAAATAAAAAATGTTAAATAAAAACTTTCTGTTAATATTTGCGCCACATTCGAAATAGAAACGTATTGAGATCAGATCTACCTTGGCACCTTTAGGTCCTGGAGGTCCATATCCATCTTTACCATCCTGACCCTGAAAGAGAAACGGTCTGAGTCTCTGATCGAACTTTGAATATATTATTTATATTACAAAGTGTTTCTAATCACAACTGATGTTTGGCTCCTTACCGGCATCCCTCTCGGCCCCTGAGGTCCTGGAGAACCTTTAACACCCGGATCTCCTGGTTGGCCCTTCAACAACATCAACAAAGATTTTCAACACTCCCTGTGCTGAACTCAAGGCTGCAGCCAAGAAACTGAACCCGTGAGTCCAAATTCCCCAAACAGAACAACGTTTGAGAGAGATCTTTGAAAGTGAGTTTGGTCTTTGGATAATCAGAGTTTTTAACAATGACGAGGCACAGACCTTCTGTCCGTTAGCACCACGACGTCCAGCTAGTCCCGGGTCTCCGATCGATCCGGGTTCACCCTGCAGGAAAACCGACAAAGAAGAAGGAGCAGAGCTGAAACCAGAGAGTTACTACGCCAAACACCCAACACTGAACCTGAAGGTCCTTTCATACATCGACTTTTAATTTGTGCATAAAGTACGAAAAAATATCCTCAGATTTGTTCACTGAAACTTCACTGAACTGTGGCTGCCATCCATATTTCTCTCAGACAGATCTCCTCCAAAAGTGACATCAGGGTAAAACAGCTAAACTGAGCTGATGTGATGAACCGACCTGAGGGCCAGGAAATCCTGGACTTCCCTTTGGTCCACGATCCCCGTTTCCCCCTCTGCCTCCCTGCAGGAAACAAACATGTTATTTCATACCAATCATCCCCAGTGCCTTTCATTATATCAAATTTGTGTGTCCTGTTTTATCTGTTCAAACCTCCTGGATCATATTTTTATCTTCCAGTGTATTGTGTCTGTTTAAATGTTTAATAATGTGTGTTTCTTCTCTTCATGTCCTTGTTGTTCAGTGTATTTACATCAGCTAAAGGGAAACTGAGTTTGTCAGAGGAACCAACTTAAAGAGGTGACTGGAGAACATGTTAACAACATGTAAAAACTGTGGATACTATGAGAGTCTGAGAGCCTGAATTGAACAGACAGTCAGAGTGCTGGAGATGGGACTTTTTCAGCTTTAGTCCAAAGTTTGAATTATCTTAAGTACAAAAACAAATGCACATAAATGTCTTTTATATGTGAACTAGTGCTGCTGTTTCCCCCTAACATGGAGCCCCGGGTGGCGATAGAGAGAAAAAAAACTATTTCATTACCACAAATTAAACAACTCAATAATTCTGTCGGCGACGGAGGCCAAGTCAGTGATCCAGCCAGTCCTCTGTGATTTGGTCACTAACTCTTTTGGGAATGAGTTACAACGACATGCTGACAGCACTCGATTTGCAGGAAATCACTGTTAGTAAAAGGCCATTAATGAGGATATAGAGAGCTTGTAGATTATATCATACTTATATCTGATAAGCAGGTGGAGAGGAATGTGACAGCTGTCTGAACTTATCTCGAGTTCACAAGTTCATCAAAATGATGGAACAAATTAATTAAATGTGACAACAAATAAATTAAATGAGGGAACATAGTAATTGAACATGGGAACAAATTATATCTCGTGCATATGAAATAGCATTTTGTGCACTCAATGAAATGTGTCAACAGCCACAAGACAACAGGAGATGTGTCCCACAACAAAGTACGGCAGGCTGGATGTGCCACGAGGATCGGTTGTTAAAGAAAGTCTTTCAGCAAAGTGGGTAGCAGTTGGTGATGTCTTCCCTACTTCAGCAGACTGCTATGATGAAATTCTTGTACCGAAAACCAATAAACATTATTCTGAGGAAAAATAACCAGATCTGGACAGAATAAAACATAATCAGTCATTCGGTTGTATTGGCACCATTTTACCATGTTTTGCTTTCCCTGTTATTCAACAGCCCACATATGGTTTCCCTTTCTTAAAAAGCTCCACCGAATTTCTGTGGAAGTCTGTCCATAAGCCAGAACAGTTCTCACATCCAAATCTGTCAAATCCTCCTTTTCTTCCCCAGCACGCCCTGACCACAGGGACGCCAACACTGTCTGACCTGAATGACTCCACATCTCTTAACATTAATCCCTCTTTCTGTTCCTTGTTGTGTAAATGTGTTTGTGAGAAACACTTGAATGTTTAACAGAGGAACAATTGTGTGCAGCTGCTGTAAATTAGCCTTCAGGAATTTCACTGGGTCCTTTCTCTAATCCCAGCACAGTGTGTATCAGGACACCTACAGTTTTCATTTGTTGGCCCCAAATGAAGCAACAAGGGTGACTGCTAACTGAGTTTTATTCCTTCACTTACAGTACCTCCAAACACTCTCACTGTAAACTCAAGCTGAAACGTAAGAGTTTAACCTCTGAGTAACTGATTCAGCTCAGTGTGTGAGAGGTAAACTGCACTTTTCTAGTCAGCTTGTGGACTGAAGGAGCCGAGGATCTCTTCCTCCTGAAGAGAACGAACTGTAACTAAAGCTGGAAGAACAAGGTTTCAGATTCAAACTGGAATCAAAATGCATTTTTGCAAAAGAAAACAGTGAACATAATCTTGTGTTTTCACTTATTTCGTCAAAACTCTAATGGCCGAAAACAAGAAAAGTAAAATTCGAAATCTTCTCTCTGCTCTGCACTTCTTCACTAAAATGTGTAGATAAGATAAAACATGCACCAGTCAACTTCATTTTTATCAACCTGGCATATTTCTGAGATTTGGCTTGTCAGTTTTTATGGTGCAGCTTTTCTGTGTTTGCAGTACATCACTGTGTTTTGTCTAAATGCTTATATCTTCTTTTTTATTTTCTTTCATCCACTGTGCAAAACCTTCAAACAACAATCTGCAGAGGGTCACCGACTGATCAGAAGCAGAGTGAGGCTGATCCGTCTGATCACTCACCTGTGGACCTGAAGCACCTGGGCTGCCTCGAGGTCCAGGTGCTCCTGGCTGTCCAGGTGCACCCTGTAGTAAAACACACACACACAGTTTAGAGTATTTCAGCAAGTTACTGATGTATAAACCTTGTTGTTTGAGTTCCTCTCCTACCTTCTCACCACTCTGGCCTCTTCTTCCATCTGGACCCTGCACAGCACAATTTGAAGAACAGCAGATATGAAACATAATGGATTTAATATATTTATAATGGAGACAGTATTCTTACAAGCTGCTTGAAAACTGTCTGATGTGACTTGGTTAGCAGCACAAAGCTCGATGAGAGTGGAATACAAACCACAGCTCCTTCACTAAGATCCAACAGCAACACTGGGATCTGCCTTCATACTGAAATTTATTTGCACTTGGCTCCTGTGTGTTCACATCATAACATCGATCTGTACAGCCGGTTTACTGGCAGTTTGTGGCAAAAAAACACAGATCGCATACTTCTAGAACATTCTTTTCAGGCAAATAATCCCTGAACTTTCCTGAAATGAAGAGTGAAGCAGAAGTTTAAAATAGCATAAAATGGAAATACTCAAGTAAAGAAAAACATCTGAAAACTCTAATTACATTTGAATACTTAAGTTACTTTTCCCACTATCATAGCTTCTGTGTATGTATACTGTTTATCATATAGTATATAAATGTAGAAATAAAGCCAGATATTATATACAGACGGTGAGATATTAAAGTTTAAACCAACATAAAGTGTGTCAGTGAGGTGTTGGTCCTCCTCCAGAACAGCTTAAATGGTGCAGAGATCCCTTTGTGTTGATTTGTAATTCACATTTCAGCCTACAAAAGCAGAGATGTGGAGTTCCCCGAAGGCTCCATCCTCGGGCCTCTTCTGTTCGCTCCAAAACCTCCCACAGCTGTTCAGCTGGGTTCAGATGTGCTGACTGTGAAGGCCACAGCATCTGATTCATTTTCATCCTCATGAAAACATCCAGTGACCCCCCTCCCTGCAGAGACCCCCCATCAGGATGGAAATGTTTGATCAGAGGATAAAGGTGATCACTCACAGTGACCCCTCCCTCTAAGGGGACAGGTGGACCCAAACCATGCAGATAAATGTTTCTCACATGTGGAAGCATCTTGATTTTAATTATATTTTTCACCATCTGTATGTGTATAGACAAAAATAAACTACAGATGTTGGAGGTCAGAAATCTCACCTCGTTTCCGGAGACTCCGCCCTCACCTGGCCGCCCATCCTGTCCAGGTGCTCCCTGTTCAGTTAAATACATCGTGATAAGAGATGAAGACATTCGTGACAGATTAAGAAGTATCTGACTGGATGTTTTTTACAGCAGTGCTTTGTGGGATTTGAAATCGACTTTATCTTTGTCACATGCAGTCTGTGGTGTTTCTTACCGGTAAACCAGGGTTCCCAGGTTCTCCTTTGGCTCCTGGGGTGGTGTTATCAGTACCTGGTTCCCCCTGTCAGACAGAGACAAAATATAGATATTTAATAATGATCTTCAGTAAAGCTAAAGGCAGTGCGATATTACTGTAGAAATGATGGAAGTGTAAAGAGACTCAGGACAAGCTGAGCAGTAAATATCTGACTGATAAGAGGAGCTCTGCCAAAGACAAATTTGGAAAGAGGAAGTGTTTTCACTTGTCTCTTTGTTTATGTCTTAGCTAATTTTCTCAAAAGGACTTGGCTGAGGTATTCACGGCTTTGCTCTTAGTTTAATGGTTTGTTGATAAGTTGTGAGGATTTTTAAAGGCCATTAAAAACCTCCTGTTTTGAACTCTAAATCATGAGCCACAGACTCCCACATGTTACCCTACATGTTAAAAATGTACAAGAGGAAACTGACCCTGCTGTTCAGACCTCAGCTGGAAAACACCGTTCTTACTCTCAAACTCTTCTAAGCTCTTTGTGGCTTTATTGTATGTGTCTGGTTTGAGTAATGAACCATTTGATTGGCTGTCCTTAAATCAAAATGCTCTGCTTGAAGCCTTTTAGCTTACACATTATACATGATGTGTCCTGTAGCATGAGTAATAAATGCTGCAGTCAAAGCTCACTGTCATCATCTTGGGGAACTATTTTGAACCGTGACAGACGCGTGAAAACACACTCACACTTTCACACGGTGTCCACGATGAGCTGCAGTCTGTTTGTACAAACAAACACGAAAAAGGATCATTCTGGAGACTTTATGCATCTGATAAACTCCAGAAACTAAAATATCCAAATAATATCCAAATAATATCCAAACATTTGGCCAGCTGATTATTTGTCACTCAAAGATGGAAACTGGCTCACTAAGAGTGAATGGATCAAGGTTAAAAAAGACCAGTTTATTCAGCAAAAACTATGTCAAAATATATTAACTGACATATTTCATATCACCACTTCTTTTCATAAATTCATAAAATTACATTATTATCATCAATTAAAAACTGACAAACAATGTGAAAGGTAGACGACTGAATTACATCTGAGGAAGCTTCGCCAGCCAGAATATTTAAAATTTCGTGCTTAGATAGTCTGACATACAGGTGAAAGTCACGCTTGTGTGATGTTGCTTGTTCTTTATACCACAGATGAAAATATGACAATGAATAAATAATGAGCTTTCTTTGTGTGTGTTGTGTTTCTATATATATATCACATGCAAATGAATCTCCCCAAAATGCTCTCTGTAAAAGGGCCTTGAGATGTTTGCTCATTAAATAAAAAAAGACAAAAACTCACCGGATCTCCTCTCAGTCCTCGATCTCCTTTCAGCCCCGCCTCCCCTCTGATACCCGGGATACCCTGAGGACGACAGTTCAACCTGTCAATCAACCAGCCAGAGGTCGATGCCTCTGAGCTCACTATGATGGATAAAGGCCTTTTCTTCAACAAGTGTTCAGTCTGAGTATATTTTAATAACCATTAATAACATCATTAATCATTAATAACAATAATAGTGGAAAAAAGTGTGTAAATAATTTAAAATATTCACATTAATTATAACATTTACTCCAGATATTAAACTGATGGTGTAAAATGTTCTTTATTCAGAGTAATTTTTAAAAATGAAAATTGCTCCTCACTACCCAAAGACAAAAGATGCACGTAGGAAAAATAAACCTAAAGGCTTTCATGTTTTTTTACTGGGTTTCCTGGGTGTCCTCTCTCTCCTCGACCTCCACCTTGTCCTGTTTCTCCCTGCAAACACAGAACCAGAAACAGATCAGTAACCTCCCGTTCATTACAAACTAGAGAACAAAAATACCATTTCATCGAGATATTTCAGTGTTGACATTCGTACCTGTTCTCCGTTGATTCCATCCAGTCCGTCTCCCCCGTTCTCACCCTGCAGAGATGGAAGAGAATCAGCTGTCACATCCTGCTGTTTTCCTCTTATAGTATCTAAACTCAAATATTTGTGTAGACTTGAGTGTCTATCCAGTCATTCTTCAGTGCAGCACATTATGTCTTTGACCAGCTGACCTTTGACTTTACAATCCAGCAGTTCAGATAAAACTCACCTTATTGCCCGAGACTCCTCTGTTGCCCTGCAGACACGAATAGTGAAACACATCAATATCTGACAGACATGATGCTTTTTTTTTATGCTATTATTATTAAAGACATTTATTGGCAGTAATAGAAGAAGTTTTAGTCAGATTTCCTTGAACAGGCATTATTAGGACCTCACAGTGATACATGTGCAGCGCAGACATTATTTTACATGCAGGATATCCGTCAGTCCAACATGCTCCAGCTGTCATGTTTGACAATGGTGGCTTACTCTGGGCAGCCTACTGTCATTACGTTTGGTCATGAGGGGATCTTTGTTCGTCAGTCAAGGTCACAGTCAAATACATGTTCAGGCGCACCCACAGTATCTACACACTTTTCGTATTTTTTGTAGGTGTACGGTAGGAGAAGAATCACCATCAATGGCCAAAAGCATTAATGAATTTGTTCATGTCAGGTTCATGCTCATGTTTTTAAGCACACTGTACCTTCTGTCCTCGGCCTCCAGGACAGCCCTCGATGCCCTGAGGTCCACTTGTTCCAGGAAGCCCTCGCTCACCCTGCAATGAGCAAACAAGGCAGGCAGTGACACAGCAGAGTAAACTGGAGCCAGGAGTGTCCCAGCAGGTAGAGATTACACTGTTTTATATTGGACATCTCAAATATACATGCCTTTTTCCCTGTGTGCAATAAAAAGCACTTTGGCATCACATACTTCCCATTTGGCCCCTTTGGTTTGTCGGTTAATTAGCAATCAACAATAGGACAATATATATAGCAATCAACAATATATATATAAAATCAATAACCTGAAGAAAATGGGAAGTATTTGTATTTTTGTTATTGGTTTTAACAAAAAAATATAGATTGGATTAAAATAATTTTCTTTAATATTTTATGCTTCAGCACATCGAAAAGTTGTGTTTCCAGCTGCACGAGGCTTCTAGTTTCTTCATCACGCCTCCTGGTTTCATCCCATCTTAAACCAAGTTGATTAAGAAATAGAGTAAACACAGTGTGAATGAAGAGGCACTCACGGCGACTCCTTCCTCTCCCAGGAAGCCCGGCTGACCCTTCTGTCCGAGCTCACCCTATTTATAAAACACACACAACAAGATCAGCGGCAGAAACGTTAACAGAAACCCTCAAAGCTTGAAGTAAAATATGAAGTAAAAGAGACAACTTTATGTCTGTCTATCTTCTACAACTTCATCTGAACACCCGATGTCTCTAAGGATCACAAGGCTGACTGTGCACCTCCATCACTTTCTGAATTTTTAAAATATTAGAAGAAAATATTAAAAAATTACAACACTTAAGGTCAGCCTGGAAATGCAGGGAGAACAGTTTCAAGTAAAGTACATAATTTTTAATAGTCAAAAGTTGAAACATGTTTTCCCAAACTTTCGCAACATAATTAAGTTAAACATTGTGTGTATTCCAGTTACCTTTGGCCCCGGTTGGCCTCGAGGGCCACGGATGCCTTCATGTCCTGAACATTTACACATGACGTTGCAGCACTTCCTAGCTGACACCGTGTCCTGCAGAGAGTTGAAAGGAAAATACTTCATTTATAAGACTGTTACAGTACAGACACAGACAGTAGGTGAATCTGATCGTTTTGGGTTGTTGGACAATGTATTTTTTATTTTTGTTGGAGCTAGTCTATCTCTTTCAACATTTTCTGAGGATCAAGTGCTGTTTTTCTTGTTAGAAGAAGTTCTAAATGTGAGTGCTAGCTGTCTTTCGGCCTTTAAGAAATAATGAAGTATTCAATAAACTTGCTGGTTCAAACATAGTCAACTGAAGATGATCTACATCCTTATTTCCAGAGTTACCAGCAGCATCCTTTTGCACAATCTGGTTGACAAGCAACTACATGCTAACTTAGACTTTAATTAGGTAAAAAGTAAGCCACAAATATCAGGTTCTAGACCACGACATAGTACATTAGCAGTACACAACTACTTCCACCACAGTTTTCCTAAATTTCCCACATTCCCTTGACAAGAAACAGAACTGTGCCTTTGGATCACAAACAGTTTTAGTTTGGATGTTCTTGCTCAGAAATATGGATATTTTATGGATATTTGTCTGACAGAAAGTACATACAACTTTACTAGCAACCTGAGGCCTTGAGGCTCTTTTACCTGGGCTTAGCAGTGAGTTGAATGACTTACAATCTGTTTGAGGATGGTGCTGCCGATGCTTGGCATGCCGATACTGAGAGGAAGCTTATAGCCGAACCCTCGGCCAAACTCCACCATCTGCAGCTTTGCAGGGTCATGAACTCCCTCCAGAGCCACAATCAGCAGAGCGCTGACCCCTGCAGAAAATTAACAAAAGATTTTAGATTTACTGTCTTAGAGGTGCTGAATTGTGCAAAAATGAAATGTTGGACTTAAAATAAAGATGCTGGGTTAGGTGAGTATGTGGCTCAATGTAAGGCTACAGAGGCCCAGAAGGGACATGGAAGAAAAAAGCTAAAGGTAAAACAAATGTAAAAGAACAAAATAAACTAAAACTTTACTTTTGTGAAACCTTACAAAAGTTATTTTTCATTTAGCTTAATGTACTTCAGGTTCATCTCAGCATTAACCATTAATTGAAGAAATTGTTAAAAAATTCATCAGTAATGAAACAATCTTTGTTGCACCCTTTGAATTATGTGAAATTACATGCCACTTCCTGTTTTCTGTTGAAGACAATGTGCTTTCTGTTGATTTGTCCATGGTATATTTTACAGAGTTAGGATGAGCTCTTCAGTGTGCCCACTACAGCTACTTTATGTCAGAAAATATATTAAAAAAAAAGAAAATAAATAATAGGATTAACTAAGGTTAACTACCTTGGATTGGTGTCAGAAGCAAAAAAACACAATATATTATTGATTATATACTCTTGATGAATTTAAGGAATGACACAATAATGACTTAAGTAACATGCATGACCCTTTTTACAAAGTAATTGCAGGAAGGGAAGTGGTAGAGGGAAAAGGCAGAAAATAAGAAAAAAGTTATGTAAGGATAAAGGAAAAATATAAGGAGCAAAGAAAGAGGGGCTGAGAAGAGGACTGAAAGAAACAACTAAAGAAAAGCAAAGGGAAGATGAATGGACAAATGGACGCAGTGTTAAGCAGAGTTTTGGGATAGCTCCAATAAAGAAATTATGGAGGATGATGAATTCATCCACATCTCTACTTATCAAGACAGTGGGAACAGCTCAGCCTCCCAGTTTTTACCAGACTGTCGCAGCAGCTCTGATTCATGCTCCAGTTTCATTACATCTTCATCAAGACCATCTGAGAAGATCACCAGCACCTGATGAGGTTAGGATGGCGCATGTGTTAAATGTACAAGTCAGCTAAAAATCACCTCACTCTGTCAGGTCTAATCATTGCAGTGTATTGATAATAAGTTCACTTTGGCATGCAAATATGCTAAACAGTGGCAAAGGAGTATCTGTTCCAATCACTCTATCAGAGAAAAATCAGAGTTGTAGAAATAACTGGAAACTCAAGAGAGCCATGACATTATGTTCTTTACAAGTGTTATGTAAACTTTTGACCACAACTGTACCTACTTAACATGAGCATGTTAATATGCTGACTGGATGCCTTGGCCAGAAGAGAAGCATTTGTCAACCTGTGATAATTTCATGATGAATAAACAAAACACAATTAAATGTTTTGCAAATTTAAAATCTGTGCAACTCTCACCTTCACACCAGCTGTGGACTTGCTCCTGAACAGCTCTTTGAAGGAGTTCAGCAGGACAGTGTTGAAGTAGGTAGGTTCTGACAGCTGAAGGGTCATGACTTTCTTCACTATGTCTGCTCTATAGTCTTCAAAGTTTGTGTCGTACAAAGAAAGTCCATCACGATCTTGCACTCTAAAGGCAATTTTAGTGTTGACAGGTCTGCCAACACAGCACAAGTCTTCTACTGAAGAAACATAACTGACGATCTCTGGCAGGAAAGTCTGAAGCTTGGTGTGGCCGCTGATCAGCATCTCACCAGTAGCTCCGGTTCTCTGAGAAATATCAAATCCCATGGCAATATCGATGCTGCAGTCTGTGGCTAAAAGAAATATGTCTTTACCTTTGGCAGTCATCGACACAGTTGGAAATGGTGGGAAAGATGGCAGACAGATAGTGAGGCAAAGTAAACATTTTATACTCACCAGGACCATCGTCAGGCTGTTCGGATTTGCAAATGGTATTGATTAACTTTTTCTTGATATTTCCCAAATTGTTGAAGTTCCTCACATTGAAAAACCTCTCTGGGGAGTCAGCAATCTGCAAGAGCTGCAGGTCATGGACGTCTCCGACACCAATCACAAATATCTCAATCCCCAGTTGCCTGACTTGGACAGCTGCATCCTCCACATCATCATGAGAATCACCATCTGTGATCAGCACCAGATTCTTGGAGATCCCACTGCGGTGGCCCTGTGATACCTTAAAGTAATTTGTAATGTAATGCAAGGCTGCTCCAATAAAGGTGTCTCCACCGATGCGCTCCATTTTGAGGATGTGTTTAATCACATCCACCTTGTTTGAGTACTTGTTGAGGTAAAATTCATGGTGAGGAGTAGCGCTGAACTGTGCAAGTCCAACATGCACAGACTCTTCGCTGACTTTAAAGCTGTCGACTATTTCTGCTGTGAAGTTTATCATGATGGTGTAATTATCTTTGGTGATGCTGCCAGACCGATCAAGTAGAAAGACTAAGTCAGCCTTGTCTTTCTCACAAACTGCCAAAGCAAAGCAAGAGAGAGAGACATTACGCTGTTAATAAAGAAGCATGCAATGAAATTGTCATTGTCAAGAGAATAATTTGAATGTGACCACTACATTCTTGTGGTCTGGAGGTAATGTGTCATGAAAGGTTTTTCCCTGCTCTGCCCACACCTGATTAGCATTAGAATGTTTTTCCGAACTTGTGAATATATTGAGCGAACAAATATGAATAAAGTTTACTTTGCATTCGAATGTTTATGAAGTAAAGAAACTCTTCCCCAAAACATCAAATTATTACCATAATGTAGTAGTTTGTGTCAAATAATTACTTAATTGTTTACTTAGCCCCCCAACACTGCCCCCCCTTTCCATCCTGAACAACACGGTGTCTGCTGTGGAAACTTTCAGGTTCCTGGGTTCCACAATCTCCCAGGACCTGAAGTGGGAGTCCAACATTGACACCATCAGGAAGAAGGCCCAGCAGAGGATGTACTTCCTGCGCCAACTCAGGAAGTTCAACCTGCCTCAGGAGCTGCTGATCCAGTTTTACACCGCCATCATTCAGTCTGTCCTCTGCACATCCATCACTGTGTGCTTTGGACCAGCCACCAAACAGGACAGGGAACAGACTACAACGGACAGTCAGGACTGCAGAGAAAAAATCATCGGTGGTGCCAGCCTGCCCTCCATTCAGGACTTGTATATGTGTCCAGAGTCAGGAAACAGGGCAGGTAACATCACTGCAGATCCATCACACCCTGGACAACATCTATTGCACTCCATAGTTCACACTTTAAGTTATGTCATGTGTATGTTGTTATGTTATGTTTATGTTATGTTTATTTATTTATTTCTATTTTCTTGATTTTCTTGACGAGAGGTTACTGTAAAAACTGGAGTCAAATTCCTTGTATGTGCACACATACATGGCCAATAAATATGATTCTGATTCTGATTCTGATTCTGATTAACAGTTGAGTCCCCATGTGAACATCTATGGACCACTTGTAATTGATAGTGTGGTTAAAAACATCACATCATCACATGTCAGTAAATGTCAGCACCACCAATGTGCCATGACAGACTCTTACCTGGCTTAGTGGATTCACAGAAGGCAGAAGACATATTCTTGTACAGAGTTTCTAGGGCCACAAAATTGTCTACATAGAAGACTCTGGATGTGTCGCCACCAGCCATGGTCTCCAGTTGAGCCCTGATTGCATCTTTCACTCCAATACTGAAGACAGTGACCCCGTTGTTTCGCAGCTCATCAGATGGTGCCTTCAGGTTATGAGGGTCAGTGGCATCTCCATCTGTGATCACCATGAGAATCTGAGGCACCTTGAGCGCTTTACGGCCACCATATGTAGCGTTAAAAAACTGTAATGAGTATTTTAGGGCTTTGCCAGTGTAGGTGTCGCCTGTTGGTGCCTTCACATCTGCTATTGCTTTAGAAATCTTTTGTTTGGAGTCATACTGATTTAAAGTAAAACTATACTTGGCATCAGTGGCGTAGAGAATGACCCCAAAACGAGTCAGGTTCAGGCCAACTGTGGTTTGATCCACTACTGACATCATAAACTTCTTCATGCTTTTAAATTGTGTTTCATCGATGCTTGTGGACCCGTCCACTAGGAAAATAATGTCAGCTTTTTCTGTCTTTTTACAATCTGGAAGAAAACAGGAGGGGGGGTTGGGGTCAGCAGGAAAAGTGAAGAACTGATTTTTGAAGTATTTCTTGGGATCATCTAATAGTGCTTTTACCTCTATGTGGATCACAGACCTCCAAGGCCACCCGGCTCTCCAAGTCCTTCAGAGCATCAAAGTCCCTCTCAGCATACATCCTGTCTGATGACCCACTGATCTCCAACAGCTGGGTGGTGTTGGCGTCCACCACTCCAATGGCGTAGACCACCACTCCCTTCGCCCGCAGGGCGGCAGCAGGGCCGCTGACCTCGTCTTGGGCCTCACCGTCTGTTATCACTACCAGCCTCTGCCTCATGTCAGGACGTCCTCCTCTGGCTGCATCAAAATACTGCGACACTTGTGTGATGGCTTCACCCGTGTGCGTGCCTCCACCAATCTGCTGCATATCATTGATGGCATTCGACATTTCTTCTTCGGTATAGAAGCGGTTAAGAGGGAACTCTAGTTGTTGGATGGTGCTAAACTGCATGACTCCAACATGCACCTCATTCTGCCCGACAATGGACTTGGTAACGACAGCTTTCATGAAGTCTTTCATTTTCTTGTACTCTTCTTGTTCGATGCTTCCAGAGCTGTCAATCAAGAAAAGGAGGTCGCCTGGGATATCTTTGCAAACTGTAGACACAGTAGCACAGAAATATCAGTATGGTGTTCCTCTTTTACTCTTTACTAATTGTTGCTGTTATCCATCACTGGAATAGGAAATGTGACATGTAGAGGTACAGCATGTTAAGCTGCTCCACTAGTTTCTACCCACTGCAATCTTTCATTGTGGGTTTATATCATCAGTATTCCTGAAAAAAGTAACCATGCTCTCCCATTTATAATCTGAGTAATCTGAGATAAATTGGAATCTGCCACAGAACATGCTATTAGAAGGTGAAAGCTTTTCAAAGTTCAAAGTTATATGATCTCAAAGAGTTTCATTAAAATAAATGTCTCTGAAGTCACCATTGCAGAATGATGCAAGTCAATGGTGACTGAGGCTTTGGCTCACTGATGAAAGCCCGTAGCATTTGCAGTAATTACATCCTGGGTGACAGCAGCAACTTTCTCTGAAGCAGCACATGGTTTGGCCTTTAACAAGATTTTAACACAACAGACTTGATCTTCAGTCACCTGTGTGTTAAGCAGCTTATTGTTTTTTTCAAGTATTGGCTAGTAATGTGAATCATTGGTAGCTATGGCCGAAAAACAGAGATAAGAACCGTGAATACAGACGATCAAACTTGAAATTTAAACTGAAGTGAGGTCCAAAAACACACCTGCAATTACCAATTATGTCTCATGTAATGTAGTATCTCAGTGTTCATTTTACTTTTCCTTACCTTCTGGGGAACAGATGTCTCTGATGATGTTATCATTGATATCTTTTAGGGCATCAAAATTATTAACATACAAAGTCCTTTGGGGGTCGCCAGCAATCTCTTCCAGCTGAGTCTTATTTGACTCTTTCACCCCAATGGCATAGATGATGATCCCCTGTGCCCTCAATTTTTGTGCAGGAGCTTTGACTTCATCCGTTGATTCTCCATCAGTGATGACAATCAGGTACTCTGGGACTTTTTGACCACGAGTGGCCACCGCTGTCTCAAAGTGGGGTCCCATGGATGATAATGCCTTTCCTGTCTCTGTCCCACCTCCTTTGTGTAGAATACTATCTACTGCTTTCTTAAGTTTATCAGACTCTGAGTACTTTGTCAGGTCAAATTCCAAAGTTGGTGAATCAGAATACTTCACAAGCCCCATGCGGACATGTTGTGGCCCAATACGGAAGATATTTAGAAACTTGTTTATGAACGTCTTCATGTCATCAAAGTCTGCATTCTTAATGCTCCCGGAGTCGTCCATCAGGAAGAAGATGTCTGCTTCATCTTTCAGTACACATGCTGGAGAGCAAGAGCGACAAGTTTAGTTTTATTCCTTGAGGGGGAAAGTTGAAAATGAGAATTCAAATCCCAGGTAATTTTTGCGTAACTTAGCAGGTACGTTACAGGCAACAGATACAACTCTTTATCCCCATAGCACAGACATATGGTAGGGGTGGACAGGCTGCAAGTTTATGACCAACTAGCTTTAAAGGTTCATTCTGAGAACAAAACCTTTCTAGGTTTTTTTAAAGTTGGTTAGTTATAATTCGACAAATGCCATTCTAATCTTTACTCTCTCTTTATAGTCATTTAATTTGTGTGGTACAACATAAATAGTAATGTAAAAAAAAAAAATTAAAATGGTTCAAACCTTCTTTGATGTCTGGGCTTCCTGTTTTGTCTGTGATTGCTTGTTTGATGAGGCTTGTGCACAGAGTTTTCTGCAGGACCTGCCTCAGTGGTTTCAGCTTGGTGAAACTGTCCACAGTAAAAATATGCCTATGAGGAGGGTAAGATACCATCTGCACCAGTTGAGTACTGTTGGCATTTTCAATTCCCACAGCATAAATGGTGACACCAGCTCGACGAAGAGTGATTGCTGGTCCACTCACATCATCCTGGGATTCACCATCGGTGATCACCACTGCCACCTGCTGCACCCCACTCCTGCTGCCATTTTCCTCAACAAAGACATTTTTCAGAGTAAAGTTTAGAGCAGCTCCAGTCTTTGTGCCACCCTTTCGGTAAGGCAGGATCTTAATGAACTGCAGGATTTCGCTCTTAACACTGAAGGTATTGAGGTAGACCCAGGGTGTGGTCTGCGAGCTGTACGTAACAATGCCCACTCGGACTTTATTTAGACTGACATCCAGGCCGCTGACAATCGAGTGCAAGAAAT
Organism: Scortum barcoo; assembly: GCA_023238725.1. NCBI lineage: Eukaryota > Metazoa > Chordata > Actinopteri > Centrarchiformes > Terapontidae > Scortum > Scortum barcoo. The sequence continues at coordinate 1,161,573 of CM041546.1, read as the reverse complement.
CGCGCACACGCTCAAAGTTGGTGGCTCCAATACTTCCCGACTCATCAACGATGAACACGATGTCTGCAACATTTGCTCCTTTGCACTCTGTGAAAAGAATTTAGGTAGTTAACTTGAGCCATATGCTATTTAACCATTCACTTGAATACATTTATTTGGCTTGCAGGAGGTAAGGTGAAAATTTGATATAAAAAGTTATTGGTTTTTCCTACTACTATTTTACTTACAAATAACATTTGTTTCAACAGGATTCAGTAACTTAATTTCAAAATGTAGTACAAGTCACTATGAATTTTATAGAACTGACAACATGTAAAGCAGCTGCACACACATGTCAACTAGATGTTAACTAAAAAGTGATGAAACATAAAGGTGTATAAAGGAATGATGGATGTTTCTCACCTTCAATAATGAGCTCCACTTTCTCTGCTGTGATGATATCTGCCAAAAGACTTACTCTGACAGAATTAAATGTGTACCCAGGACTGCTAAATAAGGATAATTCATCCATTCTTGTACCTGCACTCATCCCCACAAGAATTATTCCTTCTGATTTGATAGCACGAGCTGGTAGAGACACGGGACCAACTGAATCTTTTCCACTAACAACCACCAGATACTGACTGAAGCCTTGGTGTGCACGCCCCCCTGCCTCATATGTGAAAAAGTGAGTTTTGGCATACTGCAGAGCGCTGCCCAGGTTACTGTCCTCGTTGCGTTGTGGACGCAGACGGAAACGACTGACACCACTCAGGATCTGTGATTTTGTTTGAAACTGATTGAGAAGGAATTCAACTGTGGTATCTTGACCATACTGGGCCAAACCGACACGGTAAGTGGACGCTCCAGCGTCGACTTTATTGATCAGTTTGTTTAATTCAGACTTAAACAAGGCAAACTGCCCTTGAGTTATGCTGTTGTCCACCAGGAAGAAAACATCTGCAAACTTGGTCGACAAAGCTGAAAGAAGACAAACAAAAACATTATGACATTTTATTACAGTGCAGCACAGTGTGATTATCAGGCAGACGGTGGCAGTATGCTTCAAACAAAGAGCTTGTCAGATTGTTATATCATGTTGTGCAATATTCATGCACACAATATTCTGCTCTAATAATGTTCACAACATTCAAGCTCTATTTTTTCTGGCTTCATGCTGCTACTTGTTTCTTGTGTACATGCAGGTGCAACATAATGAATATCTTCAAGGTGCGTGCATGCCAATTTGTACAATTCTTGCAGCCCTGGAACAGGTACACCTTTGCCTTTGGACATGTTTGGACAAAACTTTGAAGGAATGAGTGTTTTTTAAGTAAACACCTATTTATATACATCTTGTCTGCATTTGTCAATGCAGGTTCAAAACCTTACTCGAAATTACAGTAATCAGCTGAACTTTTTGACAAAATTATCACGATGTTCCCCAAATCCTTTGCCCTACCTTGCCTCTGGTCTTCCATAGAGATGCAGACAGTCTGCAGTACAGTCTCTGTCAGCCTCTGCAGAGCCTGGTAGCTATCGATTTTGAACAAGTAGCGATCTGAAGGCCGGTTGGCGATTAATGCGATATCTTTCAGGTTGGCTTGTCCCACACCGATACCAAACACTATGACACCATCCTGCCTCAGACGCTGAGCAGGCACTTTAACATCATCCGTGGAGTCTCCATCTGTGATGACCACAGCGATCTGAGGCACCCGTTGGCTGGCTCGACTCCCCGCCTCTTTGGTGAAGTACTGCGTCCGGAGGAAGTCGATGGCCTTGCCTGTTTCTGTGCCTCCTGTTCGGTAGGGAATTTTTTTCACTTGAGCCAGAACGGATTTCTTGTCCATGTGATCCTTCAGCAGGAACTCCTGGTGAGGCTCATCGCTGTACTGAGCCAAGCCAATCCGAACTTTGTTGGGGCCGATTTCGAGGACCTTGGTGATGTTGCGCAGAAAATTCCGGACCTCTTGAAAACTATCAGGACCGATGCTGGAGGAGCCATCGACAAGGAAGACAATGTCTGCCACGGTGGCATTTTCACATTCTGGATGGGGGAAGAATAAGGTCAGTATTACAAATGCCAAAAAAAGTATTCTGGGAAAAAGAGAGAAAGTCTAAAGGTCACAAACTGACACGCTAATGATGCATTTTTTAACTGATAGCTTCGCATTGCTCCTATTTTCACTAGTTAAGACCATAAACTGTATAAATGACCTGACAGCCCCCCCACAGTGAAGCCAAAACATCTGGATCTCCCCCTGGTGGCAGCTCATAAGCCCTGCCCCCTCCATGTTAGGAGATGAGACAAATTAAAAAAGATCAAACATCAAATAAATGTTTCCTACACGTGGTTTATGTCATTGTGGTGGTTTTAATTAATGTGATGCTAAAAAAGTAAAAAAAAGGGGTCTGACATCATGATTGACAGCTGTCAATCACAGAGAAAAGCTGTCAGTCACAGTGAAATAGTCGCTGAGGCTCCTGCAGGCGTCATTTCACTTACATACATACATACATACATACATACATACATACATACATACATTAAATAAATACATATGTGGTTGTTATTTTCTACTCATATCTTGTTTGTAAACATGATGCTAAAAAGATAAAAAACGCTAATTCACCTTTTTTTTTTAAAATGGAATCTATCAATATACTTTATTTGCAAAGTTTATTTCCCATTTATTTATTTCATTTTATTTGTTTAAAAAGGCACCATATGCTGTTTGAACATTAATGTCGCCATTTGATGCAACATACCAGAATATAGCTATAAATGAACATTTACAACACATCAACATCTGTGGCTCGTTGGCAGGTCAAGACAGGAAATAAAACGATAACGAACAATACAGAGTGAAAACTCACTACAAACTTGTATACAAAAGAAGAAGAAGACACGCATACCAAAACTTAGCACATCACAGAAAGTCATGGAGACCATGAGTTAGAATTCAAAGTAGGTGAGTATACTTCACTTGTCAGGTGGGATGTTCCTCTTATTTGTGGCTTTAATTGAAAAAGCTGGTTGCCCAAATGCAGCACAGTGAAATGATATAGTACAATCCTGTATAAAAGATATTTTTGAGGATCTAATAGAATTTACTGGCCGAGTATACACAATGTGACGTGAGGGCCGAACCATTCTCAGTATTTCTCCACTATCCTACAGAGATGATAATGTAAATATCAAACAGACATGTTCGCATGTTCAGTTCAGATACCCACCTGCTCCCTGAGCCGCGACGCCACAGGAACACGCCGCTACAATGAGGCTGAGCAGAAGACTGATTCTTCCCTTCATGGTGGGACAGCTCACGAGTTTCTCTTCCTACAAAACAGATACAACAGCAGGAAAATTGCCCTTTCTTTTACAACATTATTTTAAACAAGACAACTTAAAAAGATGGTATTTTTTATTCTATTGGAAATTAGGAGTGAGGGGTACTGAGACTAATGAACTCTTCAGATTTAATAATCGCAGTCTATAAGTGTCATGGATGGAAGTGTAGAAAGCAGAGGAAGAATCTGAGTCAGAGAGCCGAAAGTTAAATGGTTTATGCAGTTTCGGTGGGTTACAGGCAAATTGGCAGGTACAGGTAGGTTGACACAGGAAATACGACAAGGGAAGTGGAGACAGGTGAGCAGATGGATGAGGTGATGAGCTGAATGCAGACAGGTGTTTGTGGCGAGGGGAGGGGCCAAACTGGAATGAAATGTCTGAGGACATCTGGTGGATGGATGGAGAATTGCAGCTAAAGGATTCAGAGAAGTGGGAGTGAACACAGGGTTGAATGTTAAGTGAAAGACCTCCTGGATAACGGTCTTTTCTCCCTTCTGCAGCCGGGAAGCTTCAACCTTCAGGCCACTAAATAAAGTCACTGCCGAACATCACCCCAAACAATAACAACTCAATAGCTTAATATGTTTGCACATTCAAGAACTTTTTCATCGCTCTTAATGCACAAAACAGACAAACAGCCAAGAACAAGGACCACAGAGCTGAACAAACAAAGGGAAAGAATAGACAGGGATATTATGTGCACAACTATGTTAAAAACTAGATGTATATATCGTGTCCTGTGTTGTACTCAATTCCACAGGCTACATACAGAAATATATATACATAAAAAAAATCAACAACAAAATGTTCATGCACAAGTCAAGTGTTATTAATTGTAAACAATACAAATAGCTCAGAGAAATAATGGAGATGCACAAGCTGGATTATGTACAGTAAGTGCATGTATACATGTCTATATACTATCAAATAAATGAAGTATATACGATGTGCCACGTTGATATTGAAATGGTTCATTTTAAACTGTAAAATGTCTTTGTTTAATGTAAATATTCATACATAAAAACACATATTTAGATATTAATAGCGCAGACATATTTTCAATTCCTATTGGAGCATTAAATTTTTTGTTTGAGGAAAGCTTGAATTGGAAACAGATGCATTACAAGCGTCCCTGTTTCATCGCGGTCCCTGGTGATGCCTCTTGTTTTTAGACTGAGAAAAGCTGCCTGCGATTTACTGAGTTTTATTAATCACAAAACTACTGAGCAGGTACCAAAAACTCTGTAAAACAAATCTGTAATGATGCAGGAGAATATTTGCAAGCACAACAAGGAGTTTGAAAGCCAAATCCTGATTTTGTGCACATTCTTCAGTTTTGCAGGTTTCAGCAGCTCCATATCTGATTGTTAGGATCATATGTTTGCTGTAGCTACAGCTGCGTAAAGCTAAAGTTTCCATAGTAATAATAACATTAACATTAACAATGAATATGAAAAATGTCTCCAAGCAGTTGAACCACTTTCAGCATGTTGCTTTGGATCTTTTACTTGGATCATTTACTTCAAAGAACTGTCTGCTGTTCAGAAAATCTCACACGCAGAACCAAGCCACACAACAACACACTGTGTTGTGTCTCTCAACACTTTCTGACTCCATTGCATACTACTGAACATAAATCCTTAAAAACACCTCAAAATCTCCAAATAAGTCTTTGCATTTTACTGGAATGACCGCTGGCAGATGGTTTCAATCAGCAACTCAGTTCTGCAGATGTAAAGGTGAGTCAATCATTTTCCATCACTACACACGATAAAAAGAGACACTTACAGATCTGCTGCATCTGCTCACTCTGCACCCAAACTCAGGAGTCCCACACTCATGCAGGGAGCTGCAAGCTTGTTTCTGCAGGATGCTGAAGAGGGAGAGGAAGAAAAGGAGGGGAAGACCCAGCTGACTCCTCCTACACCTCCCACCACATCCTGCAGGAGGGGTAGATGAAGTTTCATCCTTTACTTTTTTATATATATATAAATGTGTGAATCACAGTTGGCTTGTGACACCAGATGAATTTCAGAGGAATCAAAGACTGAAGGCAGCTGTCGACTCCCAGGCTCCTGTCAGGGCCATTTCATCATATTTCAATTTAACGCAGCTTTACTCAGCTTACAGTTACACCAGCAGCTTATAAATCCATCAGCAGGTGCGTGTGTTACATCCCCACAAACTCTTAAAAACAGCTCATTTCAAACTAGTGATTTACAAAATCAGGCTGAATGGTTCAAATGTAAAGAGTCAAAGTGAAACCAAATTCAGATTCTGTGACCTGAGTGCTTCTGAAAGATAACACCTGTCATGATAAAGCCATACAGCTGAAGAAACACCGGCACTTCTGTTCAACAAGTGAGAAAACCTCATTCAAAATCCCTAACCCTAACCCTACCCTAACCCCATTTATAACACTAATAATTAAAAATACTAATTAAAAAACTAACTAATTGAATTATACTCAACAGTATGTTGTGTGTCTCTCTTCATGTGTTCAGGTAAGGATGGTCCACAGTCTAATGTTGTTCATTCAATATTTATGTTGGTGGGTAGTTCACTGTCTGTGATAACAACAGGACAGTCTGTGGTGAGTTCAATGTCTGTGATAACAACAGGACAGTCTGTGGTGAGTTCAATGTCTGTGATAACAACAGGACAGTCTGTGGTGAGTTCTGTAGTTTGTCAGGAGGTGATGTCATTACCGGCTCTCTGAGGTTTGACACTTCTGGGAAAAAGGCTTTCTGCTCTCTGCTGAGAGTCGCTGTGAACTCAGCGTCTCTGTGATTAAAGGAGAATGTTTGAACTCTCCTGACTTACTGTGTAAAGAAATAAAGAAATAAATTCATCCAATCTAAATGATGAGAAAAGATTGTTGGCTTCTTTTCAAATCTTTTCTTTTCTGTTTGTTTTAGGCAGAAACTCAGTGTGTGTGTGTGTGTGTGTGTGTGTGTGTGTGTGAGGGCTTTATGTTAGAAGCTGTTAGTTTTGGCCTCAGGGATCTTTTTATTGGGGATTTCTGTAGAAAACTGACATCCCTGTTGGAGGGCAGCAGTTTAGGGAGGATAGGTCCAAGTTGTAAGGAAAGTTGGGAAAGTTGTGTGTGGGTCAAGCCTGTCTTTATGAACAGAGACAGTTTCACCACACAGTTCTTCCACCACACAGCCCCTCCCTTCTTCCTGGTACTCACCTCACCCCCCACCTGAGCTTCCTCACCTGCAGCTCACGCTCACCACATAATCAGCCCAGATCCAGCTCTCCTCCGTCAGATCGTCACTGGACTCTTTTCCTGCTCGGTAAGACTCCATTAAAGAGTCTTTTGCTCAGTTCTGTCTTGTCCGTCTCTCTTTGGGTTCATCATTTCTGCCGCTCAGACTTCACATGTTCTGTCCTCACAGTATTGACAGTTAATCTGCTGAGAGCTCCAAGAAACACAAGGAGGAACTTTTCTTGGATATTTAATGAAGATTCACAAATTTTTAAAAACTGGAACAAAAAGCAAAAATGACAGACACTAGAATATAAAATCACTGTGTTAGTTAATCAAACATATTCTCAGTACAGAAACTTCTCTCTGGAGTAACTAAAAAGTGAAAAATACTCACAGACGAATCGCGTTCATGTACAAAACATTTTATTGAACAGATTGAATATTTACAATAATGGTTCTTGTCAGCTCATCGTCTGTTTTACTGATGACACATTTGGTTTAAAACAAGAAAAAAACTTACTAAATTAGAGGAAACTGATCATTATTAAAAGACCTAAACATATTTTCTAATCCATCTTTATGAATAAAAGTATGAATTACTGAGTCATTTCTTTTTATTCTGCATTTCAGATGGTTGTACTGAATGTGTGGTTGGTTCATAACATTGATAGTCTCAGTGGAGAGGTTATAAGTCGCTGCCATGGATCAGATGCTGATGACGGGCCGTTTGGAAAGTTATTTGGAAGACGAAACAAAATGAATAATTTCCAATCTTTGTCGATTGATGCCTCACATCTGGTGACAATTTCCACCCAGCTTCATCCTCAGCTGTGTGCAGATGTCGGCATTTTTCCCAGAGCTCAGAGCGGCCACACAGATCTGCTGCAGACTCTTTATCTGCTTTTGCTTTGAGAATCTGAGGCAAACCGAAGAAGAACCATGTGGTCTGGATTTCCACTGAATCGATTTCCCAAAAGTAAAGAATGTATTCTGATCCTCAGGAAAACATGTCTATGCTTGTTGTTAGTGAAGCAGAAACTTTTGACGAGTAAATGACACCTTCTGATGCTGCTGGTCGTTGGTTTCAGTCCAGCATGGACCACATGGAGGGCCGGTGGCAGCACAGGTGCCAGATGAGCACTGAACCCTGTAAACTATTGAAAACACAGTTTCAGCTTTATTGCTCTGCCGTCTCACATCTGCCCAAAAATAAGGCAAAAACAGTAAAAATGTGTATTTTAACAAAGTAAAGATTCAGCACATAAGAAATATTCAAAGTTACCCTGATCTGGATTCAGGCCAAAATCACACCATCTTTAATATCACGCAGCTTAATCTTAATCTCTCTGTGTGGAAACACATCGTGCTGCTGTCCAACATCAACACGGTGAAAACTGCAGTAATCACAGAAATGATTTCGATGTGGCCAGTTAAAAACAGAAACAGCCAGCAGTGATGGAGAGCGTCCTTTATTTTGAGTTAATGAGCCAAAACACCAAAACAACAGTCGGGTTTTAGTGTGTTTCTCTCTCAGTGTTCACACACTGCATAAAGAGAAATGAGGGTGATATTCGCTCTCCAATCACACAAAACAGAAAGACACTTCACAAACACTCAGGAGTCTTTGGCTGTTTGTGAAAGCACCGATCTGTGCTGACAGTTATTTCTTCTCTCTGACAAACTGATCTGGAAGAATCGATGTCATTTGATCGTGCGATGGAGCAGCTGGAAGCTTTAAATGGACAAATCTTCACTTCACCACAGAGAAAAGTCACAAACACAGTAATTTCATCTGCTGAGCTTCTGCTACGTCAAGGACGTCCAGCATGTGAGAGTTTATACTTTATCAGCTGCAGATTATAAGAAGAATATCGACCAATAAAACTTGTTAAAATATGAAATCTTACCAGAGATTCAACCTGACAAATTCAGCAGAACTTAATGGACTCAGAGGTCAGAGCAGAAAACAAAAAACGTCACAAAAATCATTTAAATTAACTCATTATCAGAAGAGGTAAAAAAATAATCAGAAGAAGAAGAAGAAGAAGGAGAATTGAATGTTTCTGTTGAAGCCTCTTGTCGCCTGCTGAGCCTTGTTAATCAGCTCAAGTCATCATCTTCATTAAAGACAATCTGTTGTCTCTTTTCAATCATCTGACCTCATCTCTGCTCTCCATCAGAGCACACTGTGTTCTGGTTTGTGAGTTTAATGAAAATGATAATATTAACGATGATGCTGCACCAAACAGACACTCAGACTTTAAAAGGCAGCTGTTCATCGATTAATTCAGCAAATAATTAGAAGATTATTAATGATAAAAAACAATCGTTATTTGCAGCGCTCATGAACACACTACTCAGAATAAAGACAATTAATTATCAGACATTTAAATAATGTTAAGTACATGTGGTTTACAATTTAATAAATGCACTTGGTGTAAATATTTTACTAGAATTTTTAAACTATAATTATAATAACTATAATTGATAAAGTGGACTCACTTTATAAAAAATAGGAAAAAAAACAACACTGTATATGTCTGCTGCTGTTTGCACAACAACATTTAACAACACACAACAATGACTAGCAAAACAAAATAACATTTAACAAAACAACACTTCACAAAACACAACAACAATTAATAAAACACAACAATCAACAAAACATTGTGAAATGTCCAAGTGTTTGGGCCCTCAGGGGCCACCGTAGTTCTGTCTGCACACGTGTTTGGTGATCGACCACACACCAACCTGCCCACCAGGCTGAGCAGAAAACAAATGGAGAGTTTCCTTCGAACAGAAACTCTCAGAGTCCGGCCGGTGGAGCTGACAGAGCTGAAGTTTTGGCTGCAGACAAACTCTGACATTGCTCCAAAGAAATTCAAACACCAACAGGAGCAGAAGAAACTTCAGCTGCTTCACCAAGAACAGCAAAACCATCAGATATTTTACTGAGGGAGCAATAGAGTAAAAATACTCTACAAGCAAAAGTCCTGGATGAAAGTATCACTTAAATAAAAGCAGAAAAGTTTTAACATCAAAATATATTTAAAGTACCAAAAGTAGAGCAGACTAATGAACATTATATTATTGGATTTGAATTATTGGTGCATTCATGTGTTCATTTTAAAGTCTTTATATCCTGCTGGGTATCTTTACCTTTATTAATACATCATCATTTATCAGTTTATTGATATTTTCTATTGATTTTATGTATCTGCAAAGTAACTAAAGCTGTCAGATAAATGTAATGGAGTCAAAAGGTACTATATTAGCCTCTGAGATGTTAAGTAGAAAGAGAACGTAGCTTGAAATGAGGATAATCAATAAAGTACAAGCATCAGCTAAATGCCCCTCTGTACAGTGCTTGAGTAAATGTACTTAGTGATGATTTCTCCGCTGTAAAGTTCGTCCTAAAGAGATCTTTCTGTGGAGACCTTCATACTAATCTGGTCCAAATCAAGATACTTTCAGCTGCTGTAGTGGAGCAAAACAAGTCCCTGCAGGCTGAACTACAGTAAGAGTCTGTAATGATGCTGAAAGACGCCAGAACACTTTATTAATTCCTTTAACCTCTTTAAGTATGCAGCTTGTCAGCAGACTGAGTTCAGGCTGACTGAGGGAGAGAAAATTCAGAGGAACATCACAAGAAAACTTTTATTTCAAACAGCTCACTCTCCTTTCTGCCAGTTTGGAGTTGTTTTTTGTAAATAGGACGCTGGTTTTTCATTCATGTCTGTGAGAATCAGCCTGCAGAAACTTGAGAGTCGCTGACAGATAACAGTCGCCTCGCTCAGCCTCGGTGACTCTGCTGATAGAAACAGAGAGGAAGCATCTGGAAAATGTCCGAGCACGACTCAAAACTCGAGCTCCAGTCTGAAAACAACTTTTGTTTTTTTTATGAAGGAGCAGTGAGGATCTAATTTCAGAATATGATGTTAATACATATGTTTTTATTCCTGCAGAATCACCTGAGAGTGAGAAAGAGTCCTTCAACATTCAACATTACATAACACTACTTTTATTATCACCATCTGTCACAAAACAACACTTTGGTCGTTTTTTGGTCACTTTAATCACTTTACTTTACTCAGACCAGTGCAATAACAATCTGAATATATGAAGGATGTTTACAGTGTATTTATGTGTATTTACAGTGTATTTATGTCATTTTTACCTTCTATATTTTATATTTTATATCTTACATATATTTGTATATATATTATATATACACTGCTCACAAAAATTAAAGGAACACTTTAAAGAAACACATTAGATACATCAGATCTCAATATGAAGTTGGATATCTATACAAATAACGACAGGGCAATGTCTTAGGAACAAAAGGATGCCAAGTCTTTTAATGGAAATAAAAGTTTTCAGCCTACAGAGGGCTCAATTGTGTAGACACCCTAAAATCAGAGTGAAATGAAGATGTGGCAGGCTAGTCCATTTTTTCAAAAACTTAATTTCTGCAACTCAAAATGCTTTTCAGTATCTTGTGTGGCCCCCACAAGCTTGTATGCATGCTTGACAACGTCGCGGCATGCTCCTAATGAGACGACGGATGGTGTCTTGTGGCATTTCCTCCCAGATCTGTGTGAGGGCATCCCTGAGCTGTTGTACAGTCTGAGGAGCAACTTGGCGGCGCCTAATGGACCGAAACATAATGTCCCACACATGTTCTATTGGGTTTAAGTCAGGGGATCGTGAAGGCCATTCAATTGTTTTAATTCCTTCATCCTCCAGGTACTGCCTGCATACTCTTGCCACATGAGGCCGGGCATTGTCGTGCATTAGGAGGAAACCAGGACCTACTGCACCAGCGTAGGGTCTGACAATGGGCTGAAGGATTTCATCTCGATACCTTATGGCAGTCAGAGAACCATTTCCTAGGCAGTAGAGGTCTGTGCGTCCCTCCATGGATATGCCTCCCCAGACTATCACTGACCCACCACCAAACCTGTCATGTTGAACGACGTTGCAGGCAGCATAACGTTCTCCTTGTCTTCTCCAGACTCTTTCACGTCTATCACAGGTGCTCAGGGTGAACCTGCTCTCGTCTGTGAAAAGTACAGGGCGCCAGTGGCGGACTTGCAAATTCTGGTGTTCTTCAGCAAATGCCAGTCGAGCTCCACGGTGCTGGGCAGTGAGCACAGGGCCCACTACAGGACGTCGGGCCCTCAGGCCACCTTCATGAAGTCTGTTCCTGATTGTTTGGGTAGAGACATTCACACCAGTGGCCCTCTGGAGGTCATTCTGTAGGGCACGAGCAGTGCTCAGCCTGTTCCGCCTTGCACAAAGGAGCAGGTATCGGTCTTGCTGATGGCTTGAGGACCTTCTACGGCCCTGTCCAGCTCTCCGAGAATAACCACCAGTCTCCTGAAATCTCCTCCATGTTCTGGAGATTGTGCTGGGAGACACATTAAACCTTCTTGCTGCAGCATGTGTGGATGTGCCATCCTGGAGAAGTTGGACAACCTGTGCAACTTCTGTAGGGTTAAGGACTCGCCTCATACTGCCAGTAGAGATAATTACTCAAGCCAAAACCAGCACGAGTGAAAAATCAGCCAAAAAAGATCAAGAGGGAGAAACTTGAAATGACCTCCACATGTAAAACCAGTCCTGTTTTGAGGGTTTTCTAATTGTTGCCACTGTGGTGCACCTGTTGTTAATTCCATGAACACCAATACAGCTAAAAGTGATTAACGATGCCCTCAGCTGCTTAACCAACCAGAAAATTATCAGACAGGTTTAAGTGATTTCATGCCAGGCCCAATAAAAAAAGTGTTCCTTTAATTTTTGTGAGCAGTATATTTATATATATTATAAGTTTCATCTTATCTCATCTTATCTTCAGAGAAAGCAGATCATCTTCTACGTTTCTACAGAACAAACTGTCTCTGACTTTCATGTTTCTATGTCGAAGTGGATGTGGTTGATTCGCGGTGACTCATTTGATCTATAAAAGAGTTTCTGAACATTTTATATAAAACATTTCAAACTCGATTTGATACCCAGCAGGATATAAAGATTTTGAAATGAACTCATGAATGCACCAATAATTCAAATCCAATAATATAATATATTAGTCTGCTCTACTTTTACTTTTGGTACTTTAAATATATTTTGATGTTCAAACTTTTCTGCTTTTATTTAAGTGATACTTGAAGAACTACGGTGGCCCCTGAGGGCCCAAACACATGGACATTTCACAATGTTTTGTTGATTGTTGTGTTTTATTAATTGTTGTTGTGTTTTGTGAAGTGTTGTTTTGTTAAATGTTATTTTGTTTTGCTAGTCGTTGTTGTGTGTTGTTAAATGTTGTTGTGCAAACAGCAGCAGACATATACAGTGTTGTTTTTTTTCCTATTTTTTATAAAGTGAGTCCACTTTATCAATTATAGTTATTATAATTATAGTTTAGAAATTCTGGTAAAATATTTACACCAAGTGCATTTATTAAATTGTAAACCACATGTACTTAACAATTTTTTAAATGTCTGATAATTAATTGTCTTTATTCTGTTTGTCTATAAAAAGCCAAGGTGATGTCTTCACGTTTTACTTTTGTTCAACCATCCATCTGAAAACTGTCATTTTTGTGTTCATAAAACAACTGAAATTATTCAGCAAAGTCTGAAAATAGTTGCCAATTAATTTTCTCTCAGTGAAACAATAAAAAATCAAGTAATCTGTTCAGCTTTCGTTTAAAATACATGTAGTTATACTTCTTATAGCCATGTTTTTAACTGGTTCGGGGCTGTTGCTCACATGTACAGTTCAATGTACAAAACCTAAATACATCAAATTTTAAAGTTTAAGGAGTTGGTCATCGTCATTAAAGTCTTTTCTCTTGTAAAAAGTGAATGAGCAGTTTGAAAACACGTCCAGTGAAGTTTAATGTTAATTTTTTCATTATATTTTATTTATCTCTAGTTTGAACTGACTCACTGCAGCAGAAGTTTAAAGAAGAGGTTTCTAGGTGAAGATATAATTAAACAAATGAAACTAAAACAAACAAAGTCACAAAGCTTTGACTACAGTAACCGTTCATATTCATGTTTTCAGAATTTTGTTTAATTAAATGCTCAATTTAGTGGTTTATATATGTACTTCATATTTATGACTTACCACTTCATATTTATGACTTACCATGGAGATATATTTTATTATCAAGGTTAAGTTTTTATCTTATTTTTTGTTTTGATTTGTTTTATTTTATTCTTTATATTTTATTATTATTTTTTTATTTTATTCTAATGTCTTGCATTATCTTACTGTCTATTTTCCACTGTGTGTTTTCGCTGCTGTGGGACTAAAACAGGAATCTGAATCTGAATAATTTTACTGGCAGATTTTATCCTCCAACAATCTGCTTCACACTCACAGTCCAGCAGGGGCGGTAATGCGCCCGACAGCTGTTTCACAATTAAACAGAAGAAGAAGAAGAAGAAGAAGACGTTGTAGAAGAAGTAAACATGTGGAGAGTTTAGCAGCCAAAAACAACGACCCACCCGGTGAGATTATAAACTTATAATTCATATGTTTTAATCGACACTATAAGAAAGACGTTCCAGTTTCATTTGGACTTTGGTGTTGTCGTATTCAGCTCGTTTATGTGAACAGAAACTGAAGCTTTAGCATGTAGCTTAGCTACACTTTCAGCTGTACCGTCCAGGGACGTCACCGCGCAGAACTCCGTTTAAAAAAAGGTAAATTAAACGTTTTCTGTGTCCGTAGAGAGGCTGTAGTCACTAAACAACATGTCTGAACACACGATGGGTTAGAACAATGACCCTCTTTGAGTCGGCACACATCCAGGACATAAAACAGCTTTGGTTGATAGAATAT